>BGNK01001104.1:0-169258 GCA_003297005.1 Symbiodinium sp. clade A Y106 | reverse complement strand
TACCTTGAGACTTACACTTACAAGGCTTCGAGGCTTTGGGCCAATCTGTTCAAACTTCAAACTCTGGACTCATCACAATCACAGTCACAGCCATCATATCTTGTCATATATATCTCGACTCGGATCTCCAAGTGATCCGGAAGCAGATCGGAATCCATGTCGCCTGCCGAACTCCACGATCAACACCAGGAGGAGTCACAACTGCTCATCAGAAAAGTCTTTCACATTTATGGATTCCATGATGTTGCGGCGAAACACGGAAACAGGGGACACTGCTACAGCGATCTGCTGAGTTCTGCCTCAGGTCTCAAGGGCTAACTTCACTGGCATCTCCCACATCCAACATGGAATGCGCAGCAGGCTCCAGACACCGGCTGCTGTGGTCAAAACTCTTCCTACTGCACGATTCTTTTTNCAAGGGCTAACTTCACTGGCATCTCCCACATCCAACATGGAATGCGCAGCAGGCTCCAGACACCGGCTGCTGTGGTCAAAACTCTTCCTACTGCACGATTCTTTTTACGACCTTTTGACTCTCTTTCTGACAGTCTGACTGGTATGAGTCCTACACTGCACGCGGAAATGGGCATCTGTTTTGAAACCACAGGTTTCAAATTGTCCAGGCTTCCAAGCACTAGATTTGGCAGATTCCCGGCTTCAGTGCCATACGGTGCTTAGCAAGGGTTTAGGGTTTAGGGATTAGGGTTCAGGCGATCCTCCTCGGTGGGGTCTGGAATAGCGGAATGAAGCCAGAACCGCCCTGCCAATTTCAAAAACACCCCCCTCCCCAACGAAACAACGTTCCTCACCCGAAGCTCATGATAAGAAAAAGGCATGAGTCTGGAGTTGACGGCCCGCTGTCAAGGTCCAAATCGCCCTCGCCAACATGGTTAGACTCATGCCTCAACAACTGTGCCTTGCAGGATTTGTCATTCCTGCCGTTGAAGCTAAGCCCACAGGTCTTACATTTGACCCAGAGCATCGCCGCAAAACGAACAGGCACAAATTATTGGATCCAACACCAACACAATCAGAACTGCCGTGGCATGCTAAAGCCCTTTTGGAGTCTGCTGGTGTAAATATGCATGCTGAGGTCCTCTTGGGGCCTGCTTATGTTACTTACAAAGTGCGGTCGAACATGTACTGAAACTATGCATTTTGGATCCCCCGGGCGAAGTGTTTGCAAAGTAAAATGAAAGATGAAGGTAGGATTACCAGGACCCTACTAAATAAAGTAAAGCGCTGACTCCTTGCTGGATGACGTGACTATGGCAAAGTAGAGAGAAATTTTAGTAACGACTATGGAGCGCTAGCTACCAAGGAATGACAAGCTGATGCAGAGAGCAGAAGTCTGGCGGAGTCGAAGTTGCAGGTCAATCATGCTGCACTTAGGTAAAGTTTAGGCTTTAGAAGAACTCCAAGCCCGAAGCCACAAACCCTCAACTCTCTTGAGTTGCATTTTGGGATGCTCAGATTTCCGGTGATGAAGGATTTGGCCGGAGCTTCGGTCTTTGGAGGCTCTTAGGAAGTCGATCAGGGTCACGGTTCATGGTTCATGGGCCTCAATCTTGAACCCTGCAGCCTAAGCCGCGTTGCTTGAACTCTACACACTGAGTCGCGGACTCAAGCCCTCAACCCTACGTGATTAGCTCTAACTTGCAAAAACACTCCACACCCGAATCTGTAACACCCCCAACCTAGAGACCCTAATAACCCGCAAGCCTAGACCCCAAGCACTCCTACACCCACGCCCGCAGAACATCCAAACTCTGAAGCCAAAACCCTCAGGCCATCAAATCAAAAACTCGCCACTTTCCTAGGCTTTCAGACCCTTGCACTCTCAAACCCTGAACCCTTATCCTAAACTTTAAACCTGCAGCCCTAGACGTTTTTTCTCGGCATCCAAGAAGTAGGACTGCAGCTCTTCGTCGTCAACATCGCTCAGCGACTCCACATATCTGAGAGAGGGCCGGTGCTATCCATGCCTTTGAGGCATGCCAGATGCTGCTGATATCGCTGCTGCTGGTCATCTGTTGGACTGTACGAACCTCTTCTGCTACAGTAAACTAAGGAAACGTAAAGTATCGTAAAATATAGCATCGCGTTGTCTTCCAGTACAAGTTTATCTCAAGACAATGCAGGTCAAGATTGGACGGGACAGGCCTCTTGATCTTGCCGACGTGCTCGGGGGACAGATTGGTCCGCTTGGGCCTCGAGATTCAAGAAGCAGCAGCAGCAGCAACAGTCGTCGTCGTCTGACTGAGAATCGAACTCTGACTTCTTCTCCGGCGCAGTGTCGGTGACTTCTGGTTCAACCGAAGCCTTGCAGTGCAAAACTTGAAATCAGTCTGGCTGGCAGAGGTCCACGGCTCAGGTTCTCGTTGCAGTCAAGGGTTCAAGGTTTAGGATCACGAACTTGATAAAATGCTCTCTGGGGCTTGGACACAACTCGCTTCTGCCCCGTAGGAGACGACCTCGAACATGTCAACAGCTCGAGAGACATGATCAGGCCAAACTCATTTTGCAACTGCTTTCGACCGGTGCAAGGGTTTCTCACAACTCAACACCCAACTAGGCAACTCCTCGGGGGGACTTTGGTAAATCGGGCTATAGGTAAGGGACAGGAGTTTCAACCCCAAGGTACCTAGAACCTCACTTAGCCATGAACCGGTGTTGGAAAGCAGGGGCCTGTGACGATCGCCGCAAAAAACGTGCCAGTTCCTCCGATGCCAGCCCGGCACATCACCGCAAACAGTCACACGCTATACAGGGGTCCTGCAGCTTGGCTGTTTTCTCTTCGTGGCTTCTTTGTTTCGTGGCTTTTGGGGGTTTCCAGTTCAGCTCTGGAAAAGGCAATCAGACGAGCTCTACGTCTTTTCGCGCCTCGGCTTTGTTCAGCCGACATTTCGCCGAGAGGTCTGCAGTCAGGTGCACAAGACCAGGGGCCCAAGGTGTGACAAACCAACTCGAGCTGACCAACCTTAAGTTTGCCTGACTGCCCACTCGTTCACGCAGCCCTTTGCGCCAGAAACATCATCAGTCTGCCGCATGAATTTGACACCTGTAGGCCGTAGCCTCCCGCCGCATACACGTTAACCCACTCCACTCCGAAAAATGTTGCCAGTTAGTTAGAGCGCTCACAGTGGCCTCGTGAAGCTAAGCACCGTGTTTTTGAAATTGGCAGTGCGTTTCTGGCTTCATTCCGCTATTCCAGACCCCACCGAGGAGGATCGCCTGAACCCTAAACCCTAAACCCGCAAGAGTCTAAACCAAAACCCCTAAACCCCAAAACCTAAACCCGAAGACGGTGTTCTGATTTTCTAAGGACTACGGAGTAAATCCTTGAATGCGATCTTTGGTGTAAGGACTGCAACGGTTTAAGGGTTAGGGCTGACGGTTTAACTACCTGAGAAAGAAATCCTGTTTTTGTCAACTGGTCATTGACTAGGTGTCGATTGCAACAGTCCCCAAACTTACTTACAAGTAGGGCTCGATACTAAGCGACAGGGAAAATTAAAATGCATCTCAAATCAATACCTAGTTTAGGAAGTGTATGACTCTTGCCGCAGCCTGATATCCTCGATACCAGCTCTGTAGAGCACGTCTCATGTTGCAAATGCCCTACTCCAAACAAATGCTGATGCCATACTTGTAGAAACATATCAACTTAGGTGCTGAGTACCCTAGCCCTAAAAAAATTGACCTTTCGAAATATAGTAGGTTTAGATAAGACCCCAGAGGCTTGAATTGCTTGAAGGTTACCTACTCAGCCCCTAAGCAAAAAACACACACACACATGGAGACCCTAGCTATCAAGGTCGCCCACTACTACTGGATCTGCATGGTTGTTGCTCGTGTCGATGCCTTTTGGTGTGCCACCGGTGCAATCTATTGCGAACTCTTCTCCCTACAAGTAGCAACCACAAATACATACATTCTCCCACATTCCTGGCCAATATAAGCCACGCTCCATGTAAACCTGTTTAGGGCTCGAATTCCTTGCAGAACCCATGTCTTCTTCGTACAATTTTTCACGAGTGCTGAGAGGCTTCGGGTTAAAGGGTTTAGGGCTTGGAGTTTAGGGTTCGACGACTTAGCTTCAAGGGATTTGGGTTTATAGGGCTTAAGGGCGTGGGGGTTTAGGGTTTAAGGGTTCGCGGCCTCAGGGTAAGCTTTGAAGCGTGGCCTGAGAATTCCGTCAAGAGTTTTATAGGACCCTCAATGCAGCATCATCGAAGGCTGAAAGTACAGATCATGGTATAGAACCCTTCATGAATGCCCTGCAAACCCAAAGTTGGAACATGGCTTTAGGAGGATCAGTGCTAGGATCCCCTATACTTTACCTTAAGGGCTTGCGGATAATGATGTTCCAACTTTCTGGCTTCGACTATATGAAAACAACAATAATTAGAAGCCCCTTACAGGTGGGTAGTTCTTCTTCCATAGTACTCCCATAAGACCCCCTTTACCTGCTTTACCTTAGAGGAGTGGTATGGGAGCCTTATGGGAAACTACCCACCTAATAGCTACCCACCTGTAAATGGCTTAGAATAATGACCAAGGGAGGCCTGGCTGTAAAGATCATAGGCGATCTCCAAGGTGGACCTGAGAATCTGCTGGGCTCCTGTTAAGGAATTTAACTTAAGTTACCATAATAGGGATCGATAAGGGCTCCCTTAAGGGATCTATAAAGGTTCCTTTCAGGGTGTAGGAACTTAGCTTTAAGTTACCATAATAGGGGTCTATAGTAAATCATAATATAGTTTCCCTATTATTGCGTCCCTTAACAAGAACCCAGCCTGAGGCTTCCACGGATGTCCGAGGACTTTGGGGTGTTGGTCCGGGCTTACAAGGATGCGATCCAGGTATTTGGAAAATCTGCGACATCAACAACCAGAAACCACCGAAGTAGCCCAACCACCCTGCACCAAAACCGCGAACACTAAAACCCTACACCCTAAACCCTAAGCCCTAAACCCTAAACCTTAAACCCTAAACCCTAAACCCTAAGCCCTAAGAGCTTAAGGGCCACAGAAGGCGATAGAAACCTTTGAACTCCCAAGTGGGACACTCTCAAAAGAGTGAAGCAGCATAGGTTTAGGGGTTTAGGGGTTTAGGGTTTTGGTTTAGGGTTTAGGGTTTAGGGTTTAGGGTTTTGGTTTAGGGTTTAGGGTTTAGGGTTTAGGGACAGCCGGTGTAGACACCCGAGTATCTCCCTCAAAATCATTATGCAGCGCGCTGCGAAATGAATCCCGAAACCGCAATCAACTTAGTATACTGAAAACGCTAAACCAAAACCCCTCTTCAACACACCACAGCAGCTGGGTCTCTTTCGGATTCCTCCTTAGGGTTTAGGGTTTCTTGAACCCGAGTTGGGGTTGAGGGCTTCCGCTGAAAACTACCCGACCCTAAGGCTCCTGCTCATAGGGCTTTAGGATTTAGGGTTCAGGGTTTAGGGTTTCAGGGTTTTTTTTTAAGGGCCCTTTTTCGTCTGCTCCAGCGAAAGCCTCTGTAGAGGCGAGCTCCTTACCCTCCACTACTCACTCTGGTACACGACAGGGTTTAGGGGCTAGGGTTTACCTTAAGGCTCCTGGACCCTTGTAGTGAGGTCCCAAACCCTATAACCCCAAAGCCGAAACCCTCCCCTTAGGAGCCCTAGTGTAGTGCAAAAACCCAAAGTTCAACATGCTCATAAGAAACGCTGTCAAACTAAAACCATGAACACGGCAGTAGAGAAGACCATGGGGCGAGGAACTTAGTCATGTTGCCTTCCAGGTGTCGACAGCGTCAGGTTTCGGATTCCAGGGATAGTCCTAGCTTTCAGACTTTACCTTAACCCTGAAGAACCTACCTTTTGAGGGCTCCTTATTATGATTTCCTTATATAAGTTCGTAAAAAGGTAGGTTCTTCAGGGTTAAGGTACAGTTTAAGATAGTCCCTAAGGGTCCAAGTGGTCCTTATTTATGGTTTTGGGTACCGAAAAAGGACACAAAGTCCTGCAATAGGGAGTACTTGGACCCTTAGGGAGTTTAAGGCTTCAGAGCTTATGACTTTAGGGTTTAGGGCTGTAGATCTGAGGGCTTGATTCTTTGGGGTTTTAGCCTGCAAAGCTTAATTAACGCTTTAGGCATGGAGGCTTCTGTCTTGGGCTTGGGGCTTTCGGTGTGCATGGTGACGATCCGAACTCCGGCCTGAACGAAGGCGCGACTTCGAACTGTAAAGCTGCCTACTTGGAGGACCATAGGACTTACAAAGTAACATAGGGGACCTTATAATTAGCATATATAGGGATTCGGGGCCCATTATACCAAGGATCCCCCAAAATAGTATAGGTAATTATTTAGGCTCCTATATTAAGGGCCTCGATCCGCATGAACCTCTTGCCTTCGACACTCCGAATCCTACCTAGGGGCTCATACCCTACCCCTGTTTTAGGGCGTCTACTGTTTAAGATAACAGATTCTAACCATAAAACTAGGTATCCTAAAAAAGGGGTAGGGTATGAGCCTCTAGGTACATTACGCGGTGCCGGAAGCCTTCATGCCATCTCACACGTAAACAAGTGGCGTCGAGATCACCACGACGTCAAAGAGGTTCCAACCACGGTCCTTTCCTCAGGCGAGCAAGGAACTGCGGTTGAAAACTGATGTTGAGGGCTGTCAGATGCATCTAAATCCAACCCTCGACCCCTAAAAACCTAAACACTTGAACCCCTGACTCAACCCTAAACCTGAAACCCTGAAACCCCTAAACCCTACACCCTAAACCCTAAACCCCTAAACCCCTAAATCGCTAAACCCTGCACCCCTCAACCCAAACCCCGACGCTCAAGCTTGAAACCCTCAACGCGGAAGCTCAAGCACCGACCCATACCTCTGCCGATTACTTGGAGGTTCAGGGGCAGTTATAAGTGGGGTAATAAGTAAGGTAACTATAACTATAACCCATATTAGGGGACTTATAACTCCACTTATAACTACCCATGAACCTCCAAGTAGTTCTCCTTTCCTGTAGCGTCCTCATGAAGTTCTTCTTGGTCTTCTGCTGCAGGTCTCTATACTAGAGGGTGTCAATTATGGGGTATGGTAGCTTTCACGGGGCTTTGAGCTTTCATACTGTTCACAGTGTGTTGCAAGGCTCCGTTTGGCTGCCTTCTGAACCTCCCATAGAAGTTAAACTGTCCGCCGCCAGTTGTAGCGAAAACCAGAAATTCGACAAGCGTAAAGAACCAGAGGAGCAAATAAACATCCAGAGCGTCCCGGGGTGAATAGTGTCGGGTTTAGAGGTTCAGATATTGGGGTTGAGTATTGAAAACCTGAGAGGTTTGGGGTCGTTACAAAAATTTGCGGCAAACGGTAATGACTCATGTGGGGACAACGAGTGCTTGCTGATCTTCTGACAACCACAATCGACCACAACCCTGAAACCCTATATATGGTATGTTGTAGTAAAACTGTGTGCAATGAAGGGCTTAGGGTTTAGTTGTTTCGAGTGCACGGAGGGTTTAATGCTTAAGGTTCAGGGCTTGGGGCTTAGCTTTTCTAAGTGCGAGAAGGCGGGTTCAAGGCACAAGGACGAGGGCTCAGGGAGTTTAACTTGTTTGAAGGCGACGAGGGTCCAGTTTTTAGAGTAAGCCATAACATCAAACTCGAGAGTTCAGAAATAATCTAGACCCTTGACTAACAAATCCTCAGCGCCAGAGTTTTCGGAAGCTCGGAACCCTATCCTCATGGAGGGGCGAGGTGAATAATTTAAGGTCTACGTGTACTACCTTGATGGAAGTCGGACGGAAGGCTGTAATAATGTACGGGCGTTAACAAGTCCGATAGCGTTTCGGGATTTAGGGGGTTAGGGGTTGAGGGGTTTAGGGTTGATGGTCTTTTACACTACAAGTACCCAGACCCCCGGGAGGATCCAAAAAGTAGATCCCTTAATGGGGGTTCCTATAAAGTACCCTTAGTAGTATGGGGCCCCAAATTAGGGGATCGACTTTCTAGATCCTCCCGGGGGTCTGGGTAGAAAACACGTTATGTAATTGAGGACTCCAATGGACTGACCAGAATTAGTCCCTATATTACTAGGGGCCATTCTTGCTGGCTTATTCCATCATACTATACACAACTAGGGTTCCTTTAAGGACTCCTTTAAGGGTTCCATAAGGTTTAGGATTTAAGGTCCATATACACTATACCATTATGGAATTCGGCCCCCAAAACCATGATAGGGATGGTCTTTCGGTACCTAATTTCATAATGGTAGTCTCTTTGGACCCTCTGGGCGAGTGGTAGAATACAGAAACCAAGGCAAAGGCAGATTCGGGCCTGGGAAGGTCCTACACTAAGCATATAGGGGAATTGGAAGGCTTAGATGCTGAGCTCATAAGCCTCCCAAAAAAGTGTACACTTTCAGTTTTGTATTGGGTAATATTATCCCAAAAAGTGTAAAGTGTATCCACTCAGCTACTAAGAAGGAGCTAATATATAGTACTGCTAAGCATTCAGTCATCATCTGCTCTTCACCAAAGCCCTTAACAACAAACCTTATCCTTAAACCGCAAACCCCTAAACCCGCTCTGGGAACGTTGGAACTTTCTTAACTGGGCTCAAGCTTGCACGTGTCGTTGACCAAGCCATGTCAAAAGAAAAGTTGACAGAATGCACGGTCGGGGTCCTTCTGCACCAGCTCCAAAGCTTGCAGAAATAGTTCTGGACTCGACCTGCATTGAGAATGGCTTGAATGGCCCATCAAGAAAGGATTGTCAAAGATGTAGCCTTGAGGAATGCGGTCCAACCTGGGAAGCTCGATTTGAGTCTCCTCCAGGAACGGCTCAGTGCCCGCATCTATTTCCCGATTCGAGCTTGTGCACTTTTGCCCCGAGCACTGCCTGCAAATGACCGGTTGCTTTCTTTGAATCACCACTGAACTTCTTCACGGCAGCTCCGGGAAAGCCCGAGCTTTCTGGGCCTTGACGAGCCCTTAAGACACGACAGTTTAGGGGCCTGAATCATTACACTAGGGTTTTGGGGGTTCTTACACTATAGCTATAATAAGGAACCTTCAGAGATAGTATTTCAAGCTTCTCAACTATGAAACTTACTTGCCGAAAGCGAACGGCCAATACCAAGACAGAAGGCAACAGTCTACACACAGGCTCATAACACTCCATAAGAACCCTCGTACCAGAAAGCATAATAAATAAACAAACTCTATGCCATGAAGAAGCCCTGCAAGAACCGTCGTGACGCTAGAAGGACCATTCGGACACACACTTTTCAAATCCTAAACGGGCGCAGAATCCGCAATCATAGATGTCTAAACCCTGTAGGGGTGACCCTAAACCCCAACCCTGTAGAGTGAGGGCCTCCTTAAGGTAGCCGAGGCACCCAAGCAGAACTCGGCACATCCAAACGCCACAAAGTTCATGCAAACCTCCGTAGGACCTACCTTTGGGTAGTAGGGAATGGAGGAATGGGATACAATTATAACTACTATTACTACCATTCTTCCATTCCCTACTAACCAAAGGTAACAGGATGGTTGTTCTAAACCCTACTTGGAGGTTCATGGGGTCCTCCAAGGGTTCCTTTAAGGGTTCCTTTAAGGGAATCCTTTAAGGGTTCCCTTAAGGGTTTCTATAGGGTTTAGGATATATGGGAGGTTCCGAAAATTGGGGTACCTTATTTTGGGGTCCTTATTCTTCGGATCCTACTATTTAGGGTACTTGTTTAGGATGGTGAGTGAGTTTCCTGAAAATCCCCGACTCGGAGGTTTCATGGGTTCTTTTAAGGGTTACTTTAAGGGTTTCTTTAGAGTTTACCTTAACCCTGAAGAACCTACCTTTTTAAGGACTTATATAAGGAAATCATAATAAGGAACCCAAAAAAGGTAGGTTCTTCAGGGTTAAGGTAAGGTCTAGGGTTCATGGGTAGTTATGTGGTGTGAGTTTGCCACAGCAAACCCCAAAACGTTGGAAACCGGATTAAGGACAATTAGTGCTGGGATCCCTTATACATGACTCTTAAGGATTGAGGCTGTTGGGTTTCCAACTTTCGGGCTTCTACTGTAAACCCTACTTGGAGCTTCATCGGTTTAGAGTTTCGGGTTTAGGGTTTAGGGTTCATGGGTAGTTACACGTAGAAAAATCCTTTAATTGGGGTTAGAAGAAATTTATAGATGCAGTTAGTTACCTTGTTTAAAACCCTACTAAGCCGTAAACCCTGAACCCTAAGGCTAAGGCTCTATAATCACTTGTGGCGACTCAGAAAGCTTTATGGCTCTCAACACGTACCTTTGGTTAGTAGGGAATGGAGGAATGGGGTACAATTATAACTACTATTACTACCATTCTTCCATTCCCTACTAACCAAAGGTAGGAACAGGCCTTGCAAGTATTCGTTGGGCTTGTGTGGTTTCAATTCGCGGGTTTAAGTTTACCTTAAGCTACCGCAGCCGACACCCCAGAAGCCAGAAAAAGTAAGACCCTAAACCCTAAACCTTCTACAAAGTTTATTTTTTCAAACTCGTGTTTTCATTGTGTTTCCACAGTCGGCTGCGGTTCGACAGTCGTTTAGTTTGTCGGGCCCCTGTAGCTTCATGGCAGGGTTTGGAGATCTATTCGACAAGAAGTCATATCATGTCTTTTACCCTATGCTTCCAAAGACCTTATGGTTAGGGCCCGAGACCCCTTAAGGACCCAATAACAAGGTCCTTGGAAGCATAGGGTTAACTAAATATCCAGGCCTCTGCAATTTTTCGATTCGCTTCGAAAACGCAGGGTCAGAAGACGTCTGCCCTCAGGCTCCAGCCCACCGAACCGGAACTGAAATGCTTATTCAGAGGGTCCATATACACTACCATTAGGTGTTCCTTTGTAGTCCCTAAGGGGTTTGGGGTCTGGGGTGTATTATCATGAGGGTCCATATGCTACCAGTATGGACCTAGGTACCAAAAGACCATCCCTTATTGTGGCTTCAGAGGCTTTGGGGGCCTAACTCCATAGTGGTACAGTAGTGTATATGGACCCTCTGGGTGACCAAAGCCTGTATAACAGCAAGGTTTAGGCTTTCGGGGAACATGCCGACAACCGTTTGCCTCGCCACGACGTGTTGCAACGCGTTCGGGTACAGTCCAGCCTTAGCCCCAACGATATGCTTGCATGTAACGGCGTCCCTCATTATCTTGCCGACAACTTCACCGCAGCGCATCGCTTGGATATCGTCTTTTGCGGCCAGGGGCATCTTCTTGGAATCGCCTTAGGCTTGCAAAACCCAGCAGAGTTATTGCTAAGCACCTACACAAACTCGTAGCAAACCGTGTGAAAATTAGCAACCTGATTTCAATCGAACTCCAACACGATGAAACCTATCAAGAAACCTTCAACAAGCCTAAACAGACCGTTATGAACCGTATAACAGCCGCGTACAGAAGAAACTTCTAAGAAAATCAAAGCTTAACCCTAAAGCCCTAGACCCATTGTAGACCCGGATACTGCCAGTGTAAAGCCTGCTAAGGAACCCTTACTTAAAGGATCATGGGACTTAGTAACTAGGGTTATAAATAAGGTAACTATGGTTATAATTACTTATAACCCCAATTAGGGGATATATAACCTTACTTACTAAGTCCCATGATCCTCCAAGTAAGGGAACCCTAAACCTTACACAACCCTTGAGCCAAGGTCACCCTACAGTAGAAGCCAGAAAGTTGGAACATCATTCTCCTCATGCCCTTAAGGTAAAGTATAAGGGATCCTAGCACTAATCCTCCTAAAGCCATGTTCCAACTTTCTGGCTTCTACTGTAAACCCCAAACCATGGAGTCAAGATCACCGTAAACCCTGGAACCTGAACCCAAAACCGCAAACCCTAAATCCGAAACCCTAAACCCTCTCTAGACCCTCTAATATACCCTAGATACCCACTATTAAGGACCATAAGGGCTCCATTAAAGGCCATTGGGGGGTCCTGGTAAACCTTATAACACTAAAACCCCAAAACCCTAATCCCTAAATCCCTAAGCCCAAAACCCCAGCGACCTCCACCATGAAAATGAGAACCACCGTGGCATTGACGATTGCAAACACGACCTCGTCGGAGGTGCGGGGAGTTCTTTAGGAGGTTCTAGAAAGTGTCCTTTAAAGGGTTTAGGGTTTAGGGTATAGGGGTTTAGGGTTTGCGGTTTGGGGTTTAGAGGTTTAGGGGTTTAGGGTTTAGGGCAAGATATCCTTTGAAGGGATCTTCCAGGTATCCTCCTAAAGGGTTCTTTTAGGTATCCTTTAAAGGTTCGATAAGGCATCCTTTACAGGGCTCTATGAGGTATCCTTTAAAGGGCTCCTCTTACAAGGGCTCCGTTTACCGGTTCCCTCCATTTTTCCTGAGGGTTGAAGGCTCTTAGGTTTTTTGCGCTTAGGGTTTAGGGTTTCATCCGCTTTATAGGGTTCTTGTGTTGGGTGCTTTATTCTAGGGCGTCTCACGACTACTTTGGTACTTTAAGCCCTAAGTGCATTACCACATATGTACATGGAGCCTTAAGGTAAGAGGTATGGCCCATTGAAAAATGGCTTTCTGGGCCCTCACATACCCTAAAATATAAAGTAGCATCCCTGATATGATAAACCCTAAACCCTAAACCCTAAACAGTTAAGGGGTATTGGAGTCTCATGGTAACCTCGAGTTTTCCATCCCGAGGCCTGCAAGCCTTAAAGTTTACCTAGAGTCTCATACCCTACCCCTTTTTTAGGATACCTAGTTTTATGGTTAGGATCTGTTATTTTAGGGTTTAGATCTAGAAAGTAGATCCCCTAATTTGGTACACCCTGCCAGCACGCCCCAAGTACTTGGAGGATCATGGGAATGGGGTTATAAGTAGCTATAAGTATAGTTACCCTAAACCCTAAACCCTAAACCCTAAACCCTACCCTAATTATAACCCTAGTTACTAAGTCTCATGATCCTTTAAGTACCCTGTACGCAGAGGCCTCAGGGTCCTTACCCAGACCCCTTAAGGGAGGATCTAGAAAGGCGGGTTTTAGGGTTTAGGGTTTAGGGGTTTAGGGGTTTAGGGGTTTAGGGTTTAGGGTTTAGGGGTTTAAGGTTTAGATCTAGAAAGTAGATCCCCTAATTTGGGGCCCTATACTACTAAGGGTACTTTATAGGAACCCCCACTAAGGGATCTACTTTTTAGATCCTTTCGGGGGTCTGGGTAATAGTGGGTACTTAAGGTCTACTGAATGGTAGTTGCGGGGTGTATTGGTAGATCTTGAACCCCCTAAACCCTAAACCCCTTCAACCCTAAAGCCCTTGAACCGTAGACCAAGAAACTTCCCGACTTAGTCCCGACACCGTCGGCTTTCAGGCACATCCCCGGTTTCGGGCTTAGCGCCTAGTTCCCCTCAAATCCTCAGGGAAGGAAGAGCTAACGTGTTAGAACATGCACGCTGGAATCATAATACAGCTGATCTCTGTCGCTCATCATGTAGGGTTGCTATACACGTATACAAAGAAATAGTTCCAATCTCAAACTAGCTAGCTTCTAAACAATGAATGAAAATGGAGAAAGCGCGGCCGTCGGATGCGATAAAAGATATAGGGCCTGAGTAAATGCAATTGAATCGAGCTCCGGGGTATGTCATGCCTCAGCACTATATCGTGCTAGATTTTCATTGTGAGGAACCTTGGGGAAATAGTCTTTGCCAGTATTTCGGCTCCTATGCCTAAGGCTCCATGTGCCCATATAGTATACATACGCCTGCAGTATCGATAAAGGAACCCCTTGAGGCCAAAGTAGATACTAATATACTACATGGGTACATGGAGCCTGAACCCTAAACCCTTAGTAGAACCCATATGGTATCCTTAAAGGAACCCTTGAAGGAACTCTGAAACACCCTTAGAGGTATACTATATATAGGCACATGGGGCCCCAGAGCCTTAGATCATAGGGACCCTTAGGGGGGTAGGGGGAGCGGGGGTAGGGGGCCTTAATACCTATAATAAGGACTTAATAAGGCCTATTTAAGGAAGTATAGTCCCCTAACCCCCCTCCCCCCTACCCCCCCTAAGGGTCCCTATGATTAGAGGATGTCAGTCATGTCGGACCCGTGGCCCAAGCCATGGCCCCGAGGGTCCAAGTACCCAATAATCATATACTCTCCAAAATCCTAACCTACAATAACTACTATCCTAAAACCGAGTACCTGATTATTGGGTCCTTTGGACCCTTGGGGTGGGGATTGGAATTCTGTTCGAACCCGGCCCTCTAGGTTCTCAGACCTGACAGGAGTAGTATTATCATTCGTATTACTATTACCTTAACCAACCAACACCTACTTTTTTGTAGGGTCCCTATGAATTCCATATTCGTGTGTACAATAGGAACCTACAAAACAGTAGGGTTTGGTAGTTTAAGGTAGTAGTAGTCGTCCCTAAACCCTGAACCGCTGTAATTAGTGTTTTCAGGCGCCATGCAGCCATGCATTACACTCCGACATGTTCCTGGTACTCACAAAAACCTAGTATTTGAGCACATGGACTCTATGGTGAGATAGTTGGGATTGGGTTTCATAGAAAGCCTCGTGCCTGTATAGTATGTGCGATGGAATTGAACAGGTGAAACAGATTCTTCTATAGTAGCATTGTAAGGGCAATGTATATACGACATAGAGACATTATGGACCTCAGGGCCCATTCTGAGCGTCCCAGTGCTGACAGAAATGGGAGTTTCAGAACATAGGGGACCCTAACATAAAGCACCCTGAACAGTAGGATCCTTATTATAAGGACCCGAAACTAAGGTACCCCTAATTTTCGGAATCTCCCAAATAGGCACAGCCTCGCAGAGGCTGATTTCTCTAGACCAACGATGGGGAGTCTACGAATGCCTAGAAATTTTGTGAAACCAAGAAAGTTGGAACATGGATTTAGGATGATTCGTGCAGGGATTACATGCAGTCTATCCTAAGGAAATGGGAAGAATGATGTTCCAACTTTCTGGCTTCTACTGTATACTTTATCAGAACCCCAACACTGCTACCGAGTACTGCCTGGCCGCCTGGCCCCAAATACAGTACGCTGGTTCAGAGTTAAAGGCCTGAGGGAAGCCCTAAGGGTCCAACTCTCTTCTTCAACAACCGTGCCGCAAAAAGTTCTAACTTTCTAAGATGGAGCTAATAGATAAGGCCAAAACGTTTAAAGTTCCCGCGTTCACTATCTAAGCCTTAACCCTAAAATAGCCAAAGCCTTGACCGAACCCGCGAATCGTTGCCGTGCCGCTGGGATGTCGTTGTTGCCCATCTGCGTGGTCACGCTAACTTCGATGCCCAGGAAGATAAGGTTAAACCTTGCGATCGACGTTAAGGCTCTTAAAAGGCAGGGTTTAGGGTTGAGGGTTTGGGGTTTAGGGTATTATAAGGATTCCAAAAAGGGTCCATGAAGGATTCGGTCAGGGTCATAAGAGTTCTATAACCCAGATAGAGGGTCCTTATACCCTACCAATGTTTTTTAAAGACCATCCCTATTATGGTTTTTGGGGCCTACTTCCATGATGGCAGTGTATATGGACCCACTGGGTAAAGGGTCCATAATAAAGGATTTTATCAGGGTTTCACAGGGTTTTGCGGGCCTTGTGGTCGAAATAGGATACCTTTAAGGTTTGGGGCGCTTCGGGTTTGAGGGCCTAGGTGGTTTAGGGTTTAGGTTCGTAGGGCTACGAGTATTAGAACCCCAAGGTCAGAGCCACAATGGCAGTAGAAATGCACCCTCTGGGTAAGTTTATAGATGCATGCAAAATAAACCAAATAGCTTGACTGATCCCCCTAAACCCTAAACCCTAAACCCCTAAACCCTAAAGCTCAAAACAAAAACAGACCTTGAAAGCCCGAACACCCAAAGGACTTAGACCAGGGTACAGGCTGTCTTTAAGGTTCCAAACCACATAACTCCAAGACTTGGGGATTTAGGGTTTAGGGATGTGTAGGGCTTAGGCCTAAGCCTTAAGCAAACCTTAGCCCTAAACCATAAGCCCTAAACCGCTTCAGGTTTAAACTTGGGGTTTGGCTCAAGTTGAAGGGTTAGTAGCCGTAGCAGCAGTAGCAGAAGTAGTAGTAGTAGTAGTAGCTGCTGTTGTTGTGGTAGTAGTAGTAGTACTACTACTACTACTACTACGACTCAAGTGCCACGGATTAGCTTAGGGTTTGGGGTTTAGGGAGGCTTGAGGACGAAAGCTTGGCCCTACGGCTTCATGTGCCTCTGTGGTATATTCTTAGGCCTTCAATTGCCCATATGGGAGTTTCCGACAATTGGGGACCCCAATATAGTACTCTAAATAGTAGGATCCTTATTATAAGGACCCCAAAATCAGGTACCCCCCTAATTTTCGGGAACTCCCATATAGGAACACCTTTAAGGCCTAAGTACATACTATATTATATGGGTACATGGAGCCTGAAACCCTAAACCCCCAGTAGAACCCTGATGGTACCGTTAAAGGAGCCCTGAAAGAACCCTAAAGCCCCCCCTACAGGTATACTATGTCGGTACAATGCTCCATTTCATGGAGCCTAGACCCCAAACCGTATAGAACCCTATAGAGCCCTCAAAGGCACCCTTAAAGGATCCCTTAAAGGTACATAGAGCATTACTGTGATGCAACTCCGAGGAGCAGGATGACCGACATAATGGCGTAGGAGAACCATGTCGCCGTGGTAATCTGGTGGTTGTGTTGGAAAGATGTTTGGGGTTGAAATGGGTTAGCGCTTTTAAGGTGTAGGGCTCATAGGTTTAGGGCATTACGGATGGGGGTTTAGGGCGTCATGGAAGGTGGTTAGTTTAAGGTGCAAAGGATTCGTCAGTGTGTTAAGACTTTGCGGAGTCGGGTTTAGGGCGTCATGGTCGCAGCAGTTTGCAAGTCCTGATTGCCCAGGATCCAAAAAGTAGATCCCTGAATGGGGGTTCCTAATAGTATAGGGCCCCATATTAGGGGATCTACTTTCTGGATCCTCCTGGGGGTCTGGGTGTTGAGGATGTCAGGGCAAATTTGGGACTCTTGAAGGGGTTGGGGAAGTCTCCGTTCTTTTTGCTCTTTTGCGAGCAAACCCTGTGGTTTAGGGCTTTACCCGCTTCTAGGAATGTTACAAGAATCGTAACGGAGACCTGAAACGAGCCCCTAACCCACGACTCATCATCTTAACGCCCCAGACACGAAAAACCAAACCATGACAGCTCCAGCAGACGGTCCGGACAGACCCCAGCACCGACACGTCACGAACAAAAAACACTAAACCGAACTTACAACTGCAACAGGCCCACATTCACTAAACTCATAAGTGGTTACAAGCAACTTACAGGGTTATCAGTTAGACCTTTAAGGTCGTTAGATCCCAAACCCGAACAGAAGCCCAACAACCAGGGACCGATATCCAAGGATCTTTGGACTACCTAAACCGACAAAAATCCTAAAACGCTACACCGGGCTTTCCGGCTTAGGGTTTGGGACCTCCCCAAACCATAATTCATAAACGGGCCATGTAGGAAAAGTCACTAAAGCTTCCTAGGATCCTCGAGCCGCAAACCTACTTTGCGACTTCCCTTACCTACTTTGCTCTATCGACCAAGGCTTGGAGATCCGAAACCGCAGCCTCACGACCACTGTAGGGCTGAGGGCACATTAGTTTTGGCTTTAGGTTTCGAGCTAGAAAGGATGCAGGCTACAAGAAAGAGTTGAGGCACAGGGACCGATGACAAGGGTGGGCGATATTGTAAGGTTGCATGATTATATGCAAGTCAATTACAAGTAAAGTTACCTTGTTTATACCCCGTTTGCAACAAGTCCGATCAGATCTGTAGCTCGCCGATGTTTATCTACAACTGGGTTTAGGGTTTTTTGGGGTATATAGGGTTGATAGGGTGAAAAAAACAACAACCATGGTGCACAGCTTGCTTCAGGGTTTGGGTGTCTCTTCTCTGTACCCAGAGAGCCCACTACCCCCTAATTCAGGAATTTTGCTTAAATCATAATATGAAGCCCTATAAAATTTAAGCCATATTCCTTCATTAAGGGGTATTAGGCTCCCCTAAACCCTAAACCCTATAGATCCCTTAAAGGAACCCTAGACATTCCTTCATAAAGGGGGTATTGGGCTCTCTGGGTACGACCTGGCAAGGTTTAGTCTCTTGGCCTTGCTCTCCTTCCGAAGCCCGGAGCTCTTCCTAAACCCTAGGGTTTAGGGTTTGGGTTTTCGGGTTTAGGGTTTTAGGGTTTAGGGTTTAGGGTTTGGGGTTTAGGGAATAGGGTTTTAAGCTTTAGGGTTTGGGGTTTAGGGAATAATAGGGTTTTAGGGTTTAGGGTTTATAAGGTTTCTTCGCACACAAGCAGAGTTTGAGTTAATGGCCGGGCGGACACACAAATCAAGGGAGGCAGAACGTCGGCCTCGGAGCGCGCTTGAAGCCGTCGAGTCCAGGGCCGAGCATCGGCCGCACTGGTTAGTTTGCCCTCCCGCGCCGTTGACTGCGGCTCCCACCCTTAGCCAGCTCCGCCTTTTAGGGTTTAGTTCCTAAACTCTTTTTCTTGCGCAAGGTAGACAACGTGAGCGATGCAGCAATGCTCGCGGTCGTGGAAAACGCGAGTTCTGCAGCAATGCCCGCAGTCGTATTGGAGAGCTCTCACGATCCAGCACCGACAAAGGCGAGATGAACTCAAGCCAGCGACGGGGTTTTGACGAACACCAGATCTTCGCGGACAACATTCACGGCAATCAAACACAACCATGCATTGATCCAGTTGCAGCCAGGCGACAGCCCAACAGTTCAACACGTACAGGATTTGATGCAGGCTGTCTCGTACGTCGAAGCCGACATTCGCGTCGCGACTGCATCCGTGCATAAGAGCCTCACGCACGCAAGTCGAATCCGTGCGTCCATACGCGAAGTCCACCGTTCATCCAAGGGGCACACTCGAGGAGTTCTCCTGCGGTCCTACGGTCGATTTGCGGCTTGCCCAGGCTTCGAAGCGTGGGCATAGCAGATTTACCGCCAGTTTGCAGTTCCACTGGCCTGCTTCTGGCGCACAGATGACATGCCCATGTGCAAGGTGAGCGCGTGTCGAGAGCCTGGAAAGCTCGATGTATGGTAGGCAGCGTGCAGCGGCGCTCTCCTGATTATCTCTTGAACGCGCGGTGTATGCAGTCAAACAGAAATCTGAGCACGTGACTCTCTCTTGGTGAGGTCCAAGACGTGCAACAGCCAGGCTGTCAGCGCGCGCTGCATCGCCTGTGTTGTTTTTGCGCAAAGTCGTGGCAGTCAGTCGGCTCAACCTGCAATGATCCCGCCTTGTTTTGCTGCCAGATATACAACTCAGTTTTGAGATGGCGGTAAAGGGCCCGAATTGCTCGTTCACGCGCGTCGCGGTCCAATGACGAACTCCAATGCATCAGCTCTGCCATGCTGCTCCTCGCCGACGGGAACATGGCCTAGGATTGTTGCAGCACTTTGCCTTGCACGTAATCGCAACACATGAGGCATCGCTCGACACAAATATCGATCCCGAGTCTTTCCAAGCAACGGGTACTACCGAAGAGCAGAGGCATGCAGGGTGCGATTTGCTATTTGAGCTGAAAGACAGGCTCCCTTCGTAACTTTCTCAGCGACGTGTGCAGTGTTTCAGACATGCTCAACTGCTTCAGCAAAACAGTGCAGCAGCTCTATATTTTCGAAGACCGCTTTCGGCGTCCCGAAGCCGCGCACTCACTGCTGCGGCCGCCTGGTCATTCTTCCACTAACGAGACCCAGACAAGGTATCAGAGGCGAGAGAGAGCGAGAGAGAGAGAGAGAGAGAGAAACAAAGAGATCACCTGTTTCGCCGGCCGTGTTGCGCCAAGTCAAGTTCTCGATGCTTCTGGATCCAATACCTGGCCAAGCGAACACGCCCGCGGTTACTCCAGCAAGGCTACTTCCGTCACAGGGTCGGAGGCTTCCTCGAAGCCCTGAACAGCAGCAAGGTTCACTTGAAGCTGGTTCCTGAACAGGGCCTTGCCTTGCGGTTGAGCCCGACCATGTCCGCGCCGTTTTCCAAATGGGCGCGGATCCACGCTGCGTACCGACGACGGACCTGACGGTGCGAACAGAACAGGAACTGATTGCAATGCATCAGCAGCCACAGTAACCTCTGTCCAGTCATCCGGTCGTCGATTGAGGGCCATCACCTGCAAAAGCGCAAATAAAACCACAACGAAGGACAGAGATGTTCAAGCGGCCTCCAATCGGATAGCGGCTTCCAACCGCCAGCTATGGTCTGCTTCTTGGTTCTTGAGCCCTGAGAAGGATAGCGAGAACAAGAACGAGAACAACAACAACAAGAAGAAGAAGAAGAACAACGACAACGAGAAGAAGAAGAACAACAACATCAACGACAACGACAACAACAACAACAACAACGACAACGACAACGACAAGAAGAAGAATAATAAGAACCACAACAACAAGAAGAAGAAGAACGACAACCACAACAACAATAAGAAGAAGAACAACGACAGCAACAACAACAAGACGAAGAAGAAGAAGAAGAACAACAACAACACCATCAACGACAAGGACAACAACAACAGCAACCACAACAAACACAACAACGACAGACACAACAACAACCACGACAACCAATGACAACAGCAACTACGACGACAACGACGATGACGACGACAAAGACTGCAACCACAACAAACAACAGCCACAGTAACAACGACAGCAAAACCGCCATTACAACGACAGCCACGAAGACCACGACGACGACGACGACTACGACGAACAACAACATCAACGTTAGGTGCTGTCCTACGGGTACTGCTTGGTTTCATAAAGCTTGCGAGTTCCTTACAACCACTAGTCGCTCATGACTAGTACTAGTCGATAGTATACTATTCATTAATGTACTAATACTAGTAGACTAGTAGTACTATACTACTAGGCGTACTCAAAACCAAGTGCAAACTTGCGTAGGTGCGGCCAGGTGGCGAAAAAGTGAAATGAATTTTCGTGTTTCGTCCAAAACCTGCGGCGCCATATTTCAACTCCCGGAACATACTTGAAGATACCCCGCGCCGAAGGTTTTGTAGGGAGGCTGCGTCCCAACCTTAAAGGAAACGCAAAATTGACAGGAAAGGGCACAAAATAGATAGCGACAAAAAGGACACCAGACCAGAAAAGTGAGCAATTCGATGGCGACCAAGGAAAACCGAAATCGTAGTGGTTTTTGAGCAGGCGTTGCTAATAAAAAACGAACGCGCGGCACAAAACCGCACAAAATGGCAAAACAACGCGCGTTTGACATAGTCGCCGGCTATTTGGGTTTGCGGGCGAACTTGCGAAAACTAAGCAAAACCCTGAGCAAACAAGACAAACCAAAACCACAGATGCATTCAAAATATTGAAAACCACTGTCCCGGAGGGGTCCCGGGACAATGTCTGGGGGGTTTCTCGGGGTGTCCCGGGGGGGTCCCGGGACAAGTGTCCCAAGGGTTTGGGGTTTAGGGAATAGGGTTTTAGGGTTTAGGGTTTGGGGTTTAGGGTTTAGGGAATAGGGTTGTAAATTTTAGGTTTGTTAGGGTTCGGGGTTTAGGGAATAGGGTTTTAGGGTTTAGGGTTTGGGGTTTGGGGAATAGGGTTTTAGGGTTTAGGGTTTGGGGTTTGGGGTTTAGGGAATAGGGGTTTGGGGTTTAGGGAATAGGGTTTTAGGGTTTAGGGTTTTGGGTTTGGGGTTTAGGGAATAGGGTTTTAGGGTTTAGGGTTTAGGGTTTAGGGAACTCTCAACCTCAAACCCCAAAAACCTAAACTCGCAGCTCCCAAACCCCTAAACCCTACTGCGACCCAGATGCTAAAACGTACTGCAACCCGCAGAACACCTCCCAAGACCCTACTGAGGACACCATCACTGCAAAACACGTCATTCTGCCGAAGTCTTAAGCCTAGACATCTACAGCTCCATACCCTAAACACTCAAAAAACACCAAACCTCAAACATAAACCCTTCAACAACACTCTGACATCCTGCCTGAACGCTTAAAGGCTCGAAAGCCAACCCAACTCTGAATCGTTAAAACACATCAAAACCCCCTCAAGAGCCCTTAACCCCAAACCCCTAAAACCTTGTTGAAGAACCTTTACAGGAACCCTAAACCCTAAGGCCCTTGAAAGACCCTGCAAGGAACCCTTTAGGGAACTCTCAAAGACCTTAAACCTCATGTAAACCCTAAAACCTCAAACCCTTAAAGGACCCCTAGAGATCCCTTAAAGGACCCCTGGAGATCCCTTAAAGGAACCCCCGAAGCGCAGCTTCCCGGGCCTTCTTCACAATGCGCCGGCATTTGCCGGTGGAGTCTGCTGAGTTCTGTTCGATCCGGGCCTCCCACGCGAGTTCCATGAGACTCCAATACTCCTTAATTCAGGAATATTCCTTAAATCATATCAGGGATCCTACTATAATTTAGGGTATATTCCTTAATTAAGGGGTTGTATTTTGGAGTCTCTGAGTTCTGTTAATAATTCCTCTGAGGCTCGCTTTTAAGGGTTCCGTTCAAGTCTCGTTCTTAAGGGTTTAGGGTAGGAGTTTTGGACTTTGCACGAACTAGAACTCCGTTACGGGTTTCTGCAAAGAGAGCTACAAGGGATCTCTATTACATGGGGTTTCCGTGTCTAGAGTCGAGGGCTTCTGGGCCCTGGTGGGCTCTATATGGGTTCTACGGTTGATGGACAAAATCCTGCATTACTTTAAGTACCCTAAACTATGGGAATTATGGTATATTCCTGATAATGGGTCATGCAGGATTTTGTCCATAAGCCGTAGAGCAGTTTTCTTGGGCCTCTCTCTAATTACACCCTTCGTCAGGGGCTGTAAACCCTAGCCGCAAAAGCCCAAACCTTCCCCGAGAAAGCCCACGACCCTCGTAGGAGCCTTTGGGCCGAAAACAGAAGTACCGCGAACAATAAACGCGAAACTCCAAGCCTTCAACACCCTGAGCCCGAAGCCCTTAGCGCTAAACTAAAGGCAGGAAGACAACCAAGAGGGTCCATATCTATGTACTCTTCTTCAATAGACATAGGTCCCCCAAATCCGTTATTGGGATGGTTTTTGTAGTGTTTTTGGATCCTCCGATGGAGCCAATATAAGGCCAAGCAGTTCAAAGTTCTCCCATGGCTATCTATGAAAATGCCTCCCCCCACCCCCCCGCCCTCCCCCCCTCTCCCTCCTCCCCTCCCCCCCTCTCCTCCCCTCCCCCCTCGCATGCGACTAGCCCCGAAAGAGCCTTGGCTAAGTGGCGCGCTGCCAGGGACACCTCGGTGGTCAGGTTTTGAGGAGTTAAGGGCTTACCTAGAAGCTCCATAGTAGTTCCTTTTTGGGGTTCATATTTAGAATCCTATAAGGTAATCCCAAAAAGGAACTACTTTGGAGCCTATGGGTAAGGCAAAAGGAGGGTTCGGAGGCTCAGGGGTTTCGGGTTTAGAGTTTCGGCTTCAGGGTTTGCAGTGTAGTTAGGGGTCCGGTACGGTTCAGACTAGAATGTCTAGGCTTTATTTAGGGTTTGAGGCTTCAAAGGTTTAGGCACCTGGCTTCGTTACAACGGATCTCCAAAAAACCTCGCTTTTCTTACCTGGAAGGATGACTTAGCTTAGGGTGTTGGGACTCTGGCCGCGGTGCGTTCGAGTTGAGTCAAGGCTTCTGGGAAAAGACCCCAGACCACGCCGACCCCAAGAGAAAGTCTGCTGCAAGCATAAAGGGGCTGGGTTAGGTTTCAGTAGGCCCAAAAGTTCCCTGGTTGAACTTGCCCACTGAAGACAGCTGGTGAAAGTCTTCTTGTACTGATGACGGGACGCTTTGCTGGAGGTTGCTGCCTAGCACGGGCATCGGCGTCCACACCGCTTATGCTGTGCTTTGCCATGGAGATGCCATCGAACTCCTCGATCATTTCTTGCTATAGCATACATTTAGGCCTTAATGTAGCCCCTAGTTACATACCCACAACGGGAATCTGCCCCGAAGCAATACCCGCCGCTTGGGCGAGCAAGAACCCTGAGACTCCATGTAGTCATATAGTATATACTTGAGCCTCAAAAGCGTCCCTAAGAAGGTACTTTAAGGCCTAAGTATACTACATAACCTTAAACCCTAAACCCTAAGTATACTTTATATAACCCTCAACCCTGAACCTTAACCTTAAGACCCTAAACCCTAAACCCTAAGTATACTATGTAACTCTAAACCCTAAACCTTAAGTATACTATATAACCCTAAACCCTAAACCCTAAGTATACTGTATAACCCTAAACCCTAAGTATACTATATAACCCTGAACCCTAAACCCTAAGTGTACTATATAACCCTATGCCCTAAACCCTAAACCCAAAGCCCTAAGCCCTAAACCCCAAAGCCCTAAACTTCAACCCTAAACACCAAAACCCTAAACCAAAGCCAAGAACCCCAAAGCCCTAAGCCCTGAACTCTTCTCCGGCGATGGCTTCCCATCGTTTGTCAGCCGCTGCTCCTCGCACCCGGAGGCTCGATTTGAGTGGCTCCCAGCGATGGAACCGTAGCGGATGCTGGTGATTGGATCTAATATAGGGGCCTTAATAGTTAGAATTGGTGTTCTGGGGTACTTTATAGTATAACCATATTAATAGTATTGGTAATTATTTAGACCCTGTATTGGCTTTGCGGGGAATCCAACACCAGCTTGTCGTTAATGGCCCTGATCTTGTGGCCGTCTGGTGCCGGTGGAACCTCCACCCAAATCCCGCGTAATTCCTGTTGGGAAGAGCCGATCGAAGCTATGCTGGTCTTACCTAAGCCCTAAACCGTACGCCTGAACCCTACACCCTGAACCTCAATGATTCAAGCCCCCTAATGCTGTCAAGGCGCTCGCTTGCGATATACCTCGGTCCGGCGACTCTGTGATGGCTGGACTTGACTCCTCGAAGCACTTGGGTTCCTTTAAGCGTTCCGTTAAGGGTTCCTTTAGGGGTTCTATAGGGTTTAGGGTTTAGGGATTGGGGCTAAGGGTAGCTATAAGTCGAGTTTCAAGTCCGCTAATATGGGTTATACTTATAGTTGCCTTACTTATAACCCCGCTTATGAACCTCCAGGTATTGAAACTCTGGAAGGATGTATGGGGTCTGTTACTTAAGGCTTCTTCCCATAATAAGCCTAATATATGGGTGGTTGTCAAAATTATGGTCCCTTTTTGGGTCCCTAATATAGTACGGCACCTAATATTTAGGGTACCCAAAAAGGGACCCTAATTTTGACAACCACCCATATATAGGACCTGCAGCCGCAAACCCTGGGCCCTAACACTCTCACAAGAAGCCCAGTAATGTAGGATCTATATTCCCTTATTACTGGGCTTTTAAGCAACCAGGGAGAAAAAAGTATAAACTTTTATTTCATCATGGCTCCATTAAGAAAAAAGTATTAGAGTATGGTACTCCAAAGCCCAGATTCGGCCGCAGGATTTCAGGGTCTTGGTGGTTTTCGGTTGGGGCACGGCTAGAAATCTCAAAGTTCTAAAAATCCGGGGGGTTCGAGATTTACGAGCTTCGATAAGGATGAATGTCGTAATAACACGGTTTAGGGTTTAGGGTTGTATGCTTTGAGGCTTAGGGTTCCAAGGTTGAGAAGGTTGAGGGTTCGGTGACTTTGGGGGCAGGCGTTTACCCATAGGCTCCAAAGTAGTTCCTTTTGGGGATTACCTTATAGGATTCTAAATATGAACCCCCAAAAGGAACTACTATGGAGCCCCTAGGTAGAGTTTAGGTTTAAGGTTTAGGGTGTTAGGGCACTCGGGTTTAGGGAACGGCTCAAGGTTGAGGGCTCTTGGGATCTAGGGATCAGGGTCTACAACAATGGAAGGGTTAGAATAACAGCGTCTATGTTGGCAACTGCAGTAACATGCATGCGGAAAAATGCGGCCCTCCCCGATCCAGTTACGGTGGTGCACAGGCCCTAAACCCTAAACCCTAAACCCGGTAGGCTTTAAAAATAGCTTCCTTTGAAAGGGGCCGAAGCATCGAAACCAGGTCGAGAGGGACCGCTCCCCATCGAAAAGTCTTGATATCGCTCTCGGTTTCGGGTTTAGGATTTTATGGTGTAGGGTCTGGGGTTTTAGGGTGTAGGTGTTAGGGTTTAGGTTTCTAGGCGGTTTAGGGTTTAGCGTCCGGCAATTCTGGAAGTGTGGTGCGTCCTGGGACGCCAAGATCACGTGACCCCCGTCCCGCAGCTATTCTTTGGCGGACACTAAGGCTCCACGTATAGTATATACTTATTAGGCAATAAAGTGCCAGTATAGGAACCCCTTCAAGACCTAAGTACATACTGTATGGGCACATGGAGCCTCAGGGAGAACTGCAACCCACGTGGTTGCCTGCGCCGGATGGGCATGTTTGCCTGTCAACCGTGAAAAAAGACATTCACATGTCCCTTAATCACGGGGAAACTCTTTAAGTCATATCATGCACCTTATTGGTTGAAGAACGTTCCCGAAACTCGCCTAAACCCTAAACTGTGGGTAAATGGGAATCTCTCGAGATTGGTTATATTCGGTCTGAAGGATTTCTGGTTATTCTGGTTTAGGGGCTCTGGGTGTATCCCTAAGGGTCCAAGTACCTAATTGTTACTATAATTATCATATACTCTCCAAAATAGTAACCTACATAACCACTATCCGAAACCTAAGTACCTAATTATTGGGTCCTTTGGACCCCTTA
Source organism: Symbiodinium sp. clade A Y106 (assembly GCA_003297005.1). NCBI lineage: Eukaryota > Dinophyceae > Suessiales > Symbiodiniaceae > Symbiodinium > Symbiodinium sp. clade A. Next base: position 142,517 of record BGNK01001104.1, on the reverse strand, counting down.
GGGTATGGGTATAGCTTTTGGGGCCGTGTTGTGTGGCTGCGGACAGAGATTCTGAATACTATGAAGATGAGCAACTGCCTCTCCGAGACCACGCACACACACACACACATATCCCAACCTGCTCCATCCTCAGCCTACGTAGCATCCTCTATGCCCTCGACCCTGTCTGCACTTGGAGACTTTTGACCCTGCAACCTCGCCACCACTAAACCTTTTAAAACCTCTGACAGTTGAATGCTGACTGAACCCTGTTCAACCGCCTTTCCAAACCCCCCTCTAGATCCCCTACCCTTACAAAGCCATCACAAGGTGAAACCTTCCAAAACCTAGAAGGCCTTCTGCACCCGTGTAAAGCCGTTCAAATCTCCCTACAAAGCCCTCTGAAGAAGCCCTTTAAACCTTTGGTCTTAAGCCCTAAACCCCAAACCGTTCTTCCCCTGCTTTATCCAAGTATCGGTTGCGAGTCGACGAGCGCCTGGGCACTTGCAAACTATTTTTGGGTCCCTATTACAATACGGCACCTGCTATTTCGGGCACCCAAAAAGGAACCTTAATTTTGACAACTACCCACTGGGATCTAGACTTCAAAGCTTCGATAGGTTCTGTTGGACTCCTTCAAAGGGATGTCTGAGGGTTCTATAATCCAGAAGGCCACCCTAAACCCTAAACCCCAGACCTTAAATCCTAAACCTTAAACCTCAAACCCTAAACCCCCTAAATAAGCCGTCCTCCCCCAAGGCTCATTGAGCCGAGAGGTGGCACCTCGGGGAGCATTTCGGCGTTCGCGTCAAAGGCTTCGAACAAAACAACTGAAGGGCCTCCCTGGTGTAACTGTTGATGATAAAGGGATCTATAGGGGTACCTTTAAGGGGCTCCTTTGAGGGATCTATAGGGTATTAGGGTTTTAGGGGTTTTAGGGGTTTGGGAGGTTGACGATATAAATCCTGCAGTACCTTAAGGACCCTATACTATGGGGAATTATGGTAGATTCCTTATCATTATGGGTAATGCAGGATTTATACCATCAACCGGACCACCCTTCTTGGAAAAGGGTTTAGGGTTTAGAGTTGAAGGTTTCGGGAACTAAAAGGCAGTAGAACCTACTAGCCCAATCCATAAGGCTACAGGTACCCATAGAGTACATACTTAGTCCTAAAGTATCAACCCCTTTAAGGCCTAAGTATGTACTATATGGGTACATGGAGAATAAACCACTAAACTCTTATAGAACCCTTTTTGGTCGCTTTTGGTAACCCTTAACGGAACCCTATTTTGGGTACCTGGAGCCTTAAGAAATGTTGCGGACAAGGCACCGTCTCGAGGGAGGCCGTCGTTGCCTCCCCATTGGGCGCGGCACCTCGGGGTTCTCAAGTCTTCTACTTGGAGGTTCATGGGTTCAGGGTTCCTTTAAGGGTCCTTTTAAGGGTTCTATAGGGTCTTGGGGTTTGGGGATTGGGAGTTCAGGGTAGCTAGTGGAGCTATAAGTCCCCTCATATGGGTTACTGAGCACTACCCATGAAACTCCAAGTAGAGGCTCTACAGGGTATTCATGACCGTTCAAAAAGGCGTCCACTATACGTGCGGGTTGGCGGGTTGGACATGGTTCCGCGGTTTAGTCTTGATTTAGTTTGGTAGGGATTGGGATTTACACAGCCACGAGACCTTCGACGCAAACTTTCGGAATATTGGCCCCCATCAGCTAGCAGAGACATCACGAGAGCCCTCACAGCTTACAGGGCCATGCGACAGTAAAGTCTGTCTGAGCCAGGGTGGCCTTTGCAATACGAAGTGGGCTGAACAATTAATTAGAGCTGCCTTCTGGATAACTACATCCCACGTACCAAGGTTGTGGCTTCGACCTCAGAGAAGCTAAGCTAAATAGCAAAGCCAAGATCCCTAAAACTCCTTCTCACGCCTACAACGGCTAATCAAGTTGGTTTACTTTGTTTCTGGGCTCCTCAAGAAAGGAAGGTCTGCAGCCCCACCCGCGAAAATCATCACCCCTGAACTAAAGGGGAGAGCCCACAATTGCAGTAGGTACTCGGAGCCACAGGTAAACCCAGACCCCACAAGCACAGAAGAGATGTCCGAGCCCACCGCTAGCTGTGCGCCCGACCTCGAACGGGACATGAAGTGGCTAGGCTCTTTAGCGTTGAGGACGTATACGGTCTTTTCGGTTTAGGGTCTTGGGCCTCGGCGATTCTTCATAGCGGACATGTGCGGGAACACATGCCTTTTTGCTTGATATATACCCACCTATACCCTTATGTGAGACTATGTAAGACACACTTCATATCAGCCCTATCCCCGCACAGAACCCTATACCCAAACAACATGTACTATGCACACCACTGCACACGTTTCGGGATGGAAACAGAATTTGGGCACTAAGGAGCAGAGCATTACATGGGTCAGCTGTGTAGGGTGGCATATCGCTGGATTTAGGATAACCCATTATATGGTTAAGGCTCCATACGCACGGAAAAGGTGCTTACACCACATCTTAGGGTTTGGCCCCTAAAGCCCAAACCTTCCCCTGTCTCAGTCTTACACCAAGTATGGGGCTTTGAGGTATAATTGTGTATCATACTGTACTTAGAATAAGGAACCCAAAACAGTATTGATAGTAGTTGGTCATTGGTAATTACTTCGGCCCCTATTTAAAGTTCAGGTGTTGCAGGAGAGCCGAGGGTGCCACATGCAACGAACCTGTAAGCCACCAAGCCGCAGAAGGGGGGGGGGGAACCTGGACCCTGCAGAACTGCAGAACCTTCCATTTTTCCTTAAGCGGGTAGGTTACCCAGAGGCAACTATTATGGAAGTAGGCTCTAAAAGACCATCCCCATTATGGTTTTGGTGACCTAATTCCATAATAGTAGTGCATATGGACCCTCTGGGTTATTTTGGGTACAGGTAGGGTTTACGGTTCAGGGTCTAGGGTCTACTGCTTAGGGTGTAGGATTCGCGGCTACAGCCCCAAAGCATATAGATGAGAACCGACATCCTAACCCTAATTGTTCTATTGCAAGCGCAGCTCAGGGGCCGAAGTCTGAAAGAAAAATAGCTAGGATGTACGGTTTAGTGTTTAGGGTTGAATCAGCTGTGGATTAGGACTACAGGGGCCTCAGTAATCAGAAAAATGTTTCGATGGAAAACAATAAAGCTGAAGGCCACAAACCTCGAACCTATACACCTCAAAAACCCTTCGCTCGAAGTACCAGGTTACCACCCTACAACTGCGTACCGATAGCTCCTCACCGCGCAGGCTTAAACCGCGTCAAGTGCGTGCTGGAAATGTGACATTTCGCTTCAACAACCAGAACTCACGCGTAGAGCGTTGCCGGCGCTGCTCCGAGCTTGTCCATCCTGGGCAATGTTGCGTAGTCGAGGCCAGCCATCATCGATTGCAGGGACGGTGGTAGCGCAGCCAGGTCAGCGGCACTCGGGTGGGTCCCGGTGGCAATGCCTCTCCCCAAGATAGCACCGGTTGGCCGCAAGCTCGTGTGCTTCTGCGCTGTCGCCATTGGCAGCCTGCACCACTGGTCCTGCATGGACATCACATGTGCTTTTTAAGGCAGTGAAAGCGGACGTGCTCACTGTGGCCACTGCGCTCCCCAACCATAATGAAGCGGAGGCAGAGACCAAGGCAGCGATTGCCTTGCTGGCCATGGTGGAGGCGGGAGCACTCGTGAGAGCAGTACCCGCGGATTGCACAACCGGAACATTCAGCCTAAGCCATCAAAACCTGAACCCTCAACTTCAACACCGAAACTCCCAAAAGCACCCTGACTGACTCCGTCGCTCTACTTGGAAGATCATGGGACTTCGTAGCTGCAGTTATAATTCAGGTAACCATACTTATAACTGTGAACTACTTATAACCCCAATTCAGGTGCTTATAACCTGGGCTAGTAAGTCCCATGATCCCAAGTATGAGGGAGGCTGCTCAGTATTCGTACCGGAGGCATAGCACTCCCAAAAACAACATGAGCCAATGTTCCTGAGCAGCCCTATGTCCACTCGTCAACATCCCGAATACAGACTCACTTTCACATACAGCCGCAAAAACAGCGTATCATTACGCAAAGTAAACCCTAAACCGTCAAATCGTGTACAAAACGCCGCAACAGTTCAGGAGACAACCCTTGTACTACAGAGTCCTCTGGGAATCTTGTAGAAAAAACTTTTGGAACCCACACTAGATACAGAAACCTAATGTATGAGCGAAAGATTAAGACTGGCAAACCGTGAACCCTCAAACCCACCACCCGATTATATGAGAAGCCTCCCGATTGAATGCATGATGAATAACCCTAAACCCTAAACCCTCAATAAGCCCAAACCCTGAACTCTAAATAGCAAAAACGGACGGGCCTTATCTTCCAAGGACTGTCCGACGTTCGCTTCCATGGAGGAAACCTTCCCGACCTTTAAGGGTCCCTTTAGGTTTCTGGTTACGGATTGGTTCTGTCTTTAAACCCTTAGCGTGAAACCTCCGGCCTGCCACTGGAACCCAAACGCGCAACCCTGGATCCTAGACCGGGTAATACTGCATGCTTCCTTGAAACTGCCACCCTACACTGTAAAGGCTTCAGGCCACAAGCCCTAAATGCTAAAACGCTTCTGGAAACTATTCCGACAGACTCAACAAAAACGATACATCTAAAATATGTAGGCCCCGTCTATTACATGAGGTTTCCTAAACCCCACATCCATCAAATTCAACAAATGTAGAAGCAAGAAGATTGCAAATGTCGTGCCTGAGAGTTGCTTACATACTTCTACATGTACCCCAAGAATTAAAAAAAAACTTAAACCCCAAACCCAAAAACCCTACTGTGATCATTAAGGACCCTAAAGGGAGCCTCTGGAAACAATACCTCGAACCCTAAACTCTGAACCTTGAACTCTAAACCCGAAACCCGATAACCCCTAAACGAACCATGAACCCTAAACCCTAAAGCCTGAACTCTAAACCCTAAACCCTAAACCCTAAAGCTTCAGGCTTCTACGTCAGGCCAGAGGGCTTTCCGGTTCTAGATTTACCCTAAGGGTCCAAGTACGTAATAATCATATGCTCTCCTAAATATTGAGCTACATAACTACTATCCTAAACCTAAGTACCTGATTATTGGGTCCTTTGGATCCTTAGGGTTAGGGCTGGGTGATTCTAGAACCCTGAACCCGGAACTCTAGACCCTAAACCCTACGGTTTAAAGGGTTTAGGGTTAGGGTTTAGGGTTTTAGGGGTTTTTGGGCTTAGGGGTTTAGAGATTACAACTTGGACTGGAGCTCGGGAGAAGAAGAAGACCCTAAACCCTAAACCCTAAACCCTAAACACTAAACCCTAAACCCTAAGCCGACGGTACCTGTCTTGGCGGCTCTCTGGGGTCAAGGACCATCAGCTCGTGGGGAACGGCCTGGGTTTAGGGTTTAGGGTTTAGGGTTTAGGGGAGAGTTTACGACCTACTCGGAGGATCGTTGGTTTGGAGTTTAAGGGTTTAGGGTTTAAGGGTTTAGGGGTTAGGGTTTCAGGGTTAAGGGTTTAGGGGTTTGGGTTGAAGTGTCCTGAAAGGAATCCATAATGGTTTAGGGGATCATGGGACTTAGTAAGTAAGGTTGTGAGTAGTGGTCGTCCATGCACTTCCACGACGCTCCCACATATGAGACGTTGTGAAAATTCAGTTGTCCTCCTCTGCCAGATTCTGACTTTAATCTTGCGTCAAGGGCCGCAAGGGTCGGATGAAATTGCATCAATCCCACTGATTCCGTCGACCAATCAATGACGCTCTGTCGCATCCAATGTCCAAGTTCTCGCCCATGCCTCGACGAAAAACACATCTTGCGCTGTCCTCGTGCGATCCAGCTGTCTGCGGACGAGCAGGACTCAGAGATCCCAATATCCCTTAATTAGAGAATATACCTTAAATTATAGGGGCCGTAATATTATGGTTTAAGGTATATTGCTTAATTAAAGGGTATTGGGATCTCTGGGGAGTCTGTATTCCACGTTCCCGGCTTGTGGCCTGGACGTGGCACGTCCTCCAGCCCTTCGCAGCCCATGCTGTTCCCGTCGGAGCAGGGTGTTCGCGGCACCAAGGGTTGGGCTGCGTCATGAAGGGTTTAGGGTTTAGGGTTTAGGCTGTGATTAGAGCCGAAACGCAATTACCAATGCTATTCTGAGGCTTCCTGAGTATAAGTCGTATAAGTATAGTATTATGGGCCCCAAAACCCTATTCTAACAATTAAGGCCCCTATATTAGATAAGATCCTAAACCCGAAGCTTTCCCCTTCTAGATCCCTTGTAGATCTATAGGAGGACTACTTAAGGGATCATGGGACTTGGTAACCAGAGTTCCTTAAAGGGGTCTATAAAGGGGGCTACAGGGTAGTGAAAGGATCATGGGACTTAGTAGCTAGGGCTTGTCAATAAGGTAAGGACATTTGCAACGCCCTTATAGTAATCCGTATAGACCCCTTTAAAGGAACCCTAAACCCTAAACCCTGAAGCTTTTCTGGAAATCTGGGAGGCACCAAAGGCAAGATCATGGAAATCTCCCAAGAACCCTAAACCCTAACCCGAAACCCTCAAACTATACTTATACTAAGGAACCCTCAGAATAGTATTGGTGGTATTCAGTGGCCTATTCAGGCGCGTCCCAAAACTCAAACAGAATAGTATTGGTAATCTAGGTGAGGCTTTTAGAGCCTTTGAAAAATATTAGTAAATAAGATCCTCTTAAGCCCAATAAGGGAAAATAAAAAATGTCCCAAAGCCCTACCTAGTCCTTAACCCTAAACCCTAAACCCTAAACCCTAACACCCTAAACCCCTAAACCTTAAACCTTAAACCCTAAACCCTTTTAAGGCCCCTATAGTAGGGTTCTGGGGCTAACGGTTTCAGGGCTTCGGGCTCGGGGGTTGAAGCTTTTGGGGTTTAGGGGTTTAGGGTTTAGGGGTTTAGGGGTTTTAGGGTTTAGGGTTTAGAGGTATAGGGTTTAGGGGTTTAGGGGTTTAGGGTTTAGGGTTTAGGGGTTTAGGGTTTAGGGGTTTAGGGTTTAGGGGTTTAGGGGTTTAGAGGTTTAGGGTTTAGGGGTTTAGAGGTATAGGGTTTAGGGGTTTAGGGGTTTAGGGTTTAGGGTTTAGGGGTTTAGAGGTTTAGGGTTTAGGGGTCAAACTTTCTAAGATACACCAAATATATAATGCCAAGAAGTTTGAAGTTCTTCCATTGGCTATCTAAGTTTAAAGGGTCCAGGGATTGGATGGTTCTAGGCAACAGCGACTTGAGGGTTTCAAGGTTGAGGGCTTAAGGTATCGAAGCCATTTGAGGCTTTAGGGTTTTGCGGGTTCAAGGCGTTAAGGGTTTCAGGATTTGAGAAATTTGACAGTTTGAGGGCTGACGTCGTTAAGTCCGTTATTTAAAAACGTAACCCTAGACCCTAAACCCTAACGGTGTGAGGGACTCTGGACTCTGAATCGCTCTGATCTTAGCTCCCGGGTTTCAGGTCCAGGGGAATGTAGGAACCTGATTAAGAATCCTTGGGCCTTTTACAAGGGGTCCTTACATGAATCCTACTGTTTTGGGGATACAGGCCCAGGGTTTCTTAATCAGGTTCCTACATTATAGGGTTTAGGGTATCCCCAAAAGGGTCCACGTCTCAAGGTCTAGGGTCTTGGGGTTCGGGATTTGGGGCTTACGTAAAGCTATTCACATGAACATCAGACCCCCTATTTATATACATACCGACCGCTTACATGTGTGTGTGTGTATATGGATACACATATATATATATATGTATACCGAGGGGTTGCTTGAAACCTAACTGCAGGGTGCAGGCATGTGTTGAAGTTCATGGTTAGCTGCAAGCTTTGTTGCAAGTACCTTGGTCAAGGGTTGCAAACAGCTGCTACAATCATAGTCACCCGAATTGCACCCTCTTGCAGAACGGCGGCTTGTAGCTGCTCTACCTAACCCACTGAAATTGCAAGCATGCTTACTTGTCCAGTATCCTCGTGGAGCAAAAGAGCTAGCCTTCGGGATTCTACCGGGATTACTCCTATTAAGAGGCTGGGAAAATGTTGGGGCCTTAATAATTAGAACAGGGTTTTGGGGCCCATTATACTATCCTTATAATAACGAACCCCCACAATAGAATAGGTAATTATTACGGTTGATGGACAAAATCCAGCATTACTTTAAGTACCCTAAACTATGGGAATTATGGTATATTCCTTATTATGGGTAGTGCAGGATTTTGTCCATCAGCCGTATTACTGCACCCCAAAGGGTTGAAGTTTACTCTACGCTCAGGTTCCAAGTCAAGTATCGGGGTTTTAGGCCCCCGAAGTTTTACTGTGAATGGTTCTTGGCACCTCAAACTAGTTGAGTACTTGGACCCTCTGGTTACTACTAAGTATGATTGACTTTGAAACTTGAGAACCCTCGGAGTGCCTTGTCCATTGCACTTCGTTCGATCTCGAGATGGTCCAAGGACACTTGGCGCTTGCGGGGGCGCACCTCCGAAATCGTGTGCTTGTCTCTACAAGGTCTTGAAAAGAAAAGGTACTACAGGGCTCGCCAAGGTATTTTGACCGCGGCCTTAAAACGTGTACAAGAAATGGTAAGCAGGGTGTAATACAGGTTCATGAAAAGGCTTTAGAAGGCTTGGTGCGGGATTTTCCGAGATTGATGGGTTTTTTTGTGGATGTGTTCACGAGGCTTTAAAAGATTACTTACATGATCCTTCTAGGAACTTTATATGGGGCAAGGTTCAGGATTTAACTTGCTTCAGACTCTGAGGCACCATACACTGAGGCATGTTCCTTAATTACAGGGTTTTGGAGTACTCCCTATACCCACATTCTACATAGGACCCCTATGATACCCTCGTTAAGCCCCCTACAAAACCTGAGCCCTGAACCCCTTGTAATACTCCTACATTCTGAACCCGAAAAAGACCGGTATGAAACACCACCCTGAACCCCAAAAACACCCTTAATAGACTAAAACCTCAACGCTGAACCTCTATAAGACCCTCCTTGAGCCCTATAAGCCCTAAACCCTATATTGCCCTGATTAAACTAAAGCCATGTAGAACTGGAATCCTTGGATTGCCTTCAGGCTATTTGGAGGATCAGGGACTTAGCAACATAAAGGGTTGTTTAAACTGTTGCTTAAGGGTTCCTTAAAAGGGATTCATAAGGGATCTAAAAAGGTTCTATACAGGGGGGGGGGGTTTAGGGTTGCCTTGTGCTGAAACACATCCGGATCAAGCAGACCCTAAACCCTAAACCCCTAAACCCCTAAACCCCTAAACCCTAAACCCTAAACCTTTAAACCCTAAACCCCTAAACCCTAAACCCCTAAACCCTAAACCCTAAAAAAGATCTCGTAGTAGAACTGAGGCTTGTCGGTCTGCGACTTCCGGGCGGCCCACTTCTTCGCCAGGCCCTTGTCCTTGCCCTGCCTTTCCAGGAACTGCATCTGCTACCGCATGCCTTTCCATGCTTTGGGGAAACTGCACCTCTGTATGCACATAATGCATACATAATACTGATCTATGTAATTTCGCCACACAGGCATGCAATCGTCTCCCAAACTACACCCACCATTGATGCTCGCATATATGACCTGAAAGTGGTTGTAGGATGTCGGGTGGTGGGGCTTCAGGATTTGGGTTTTGCAAACCCTACACCTTGAACAACAGCTATACCCCAATACATGATGCAAGCGGTATAAGGTCTAAGAGAACATGCCTCCTCGATGCGATCCATAGGAGCTAGCCCTGCTTCCTGGCAGCCCGGGGCAGCGGGTTCCGTGGTTGTGGATAAGCTAAAGGATTTAGGGTTGTATAAGGGCTTCTTTGTTAAAAAACCCACTGTCCCCACCTTGTGCAAAACACCGGTCAAAATCGAACAACAAGGCCTACGGTCCTACAACCCTCTCTGTCGCCGGCGCACCCCCAACACATGTACAAACCTATAACACTGTAACCCCGAATGATAACTTCAAGAGTTCTAATTTCCCGCACTAGCTCGGCTAAAAACAGACACGCACTGTGAAACCACCAAACCACCCAAGGACCCCATGAAACGCTGAAGTGGAGAGCGCCATTCCTTGCCCAGAAATGTGCGCACAGCACATTTGAACTCGTGGCAACTCTGCGTTAATCTCAATTTGTATCTTCCAGGGGCTCAGGGCTTTATGGCTGCACTAAGTCTTGGTAAAACCAGCTAAACCACTACTGTTGATGGACAAATCCTGCATGACCCTAAGGACCCTAAACTATGGGAACTACGGTAGATTCCTTATAATGGGTAATGCAGGATTTCGTCCATCAACCGTAGGACCCCCCAATGGCCCTTTTAATGGAGCCCTTTTGGGCCTCAAGGGGATTTAGGATATAATTCAGGGTAGTTGGAGGGCTAGGCATATGGGTAGTTGTCAAAATTAGGGTCCCTTTTTGGGTACCCTAAATATTGGGTGCCGTACTATATTAGGGACCTAAAAAGGGACCCTAATTTTTGACAACCACACATATATAAGCCTTTACAACTTTGTAACAAGCCCATGCAGCCTTACAGTCAACCGCATAATGTCAAGGCTAATGTTGTAGGGTGCAAATTTTAAAGTTTAGGCTGGTTTGGTTCTTATGCTTCTTGTAAACTCCTTTTTTTAAGGAAGCCTTCTAATTCTAAACTTCATAGAAACTATCTGAGAACCCAGCCTGGTTTAGGGTCCAAGCCCGGTTGAGGGGCTGGTCGGTGACTTGGGGCTCGGCGCTTCGATGTTGCATTAGTTCAAGGTTCAGGGGTTTAAGGCGAATAATATAAAAGCTTACAAAATCAGTGATATCCTTATTGGCCTCAATATACGTGGTCCATGTATACTGGTGAAGTTACTCTTTCATATGGGAGTTTCCAAAAATAGGGGACCCTAATAAAGTACCCTACATAGTAGGATCCTTATTATAAGGACCCTAAAATAAGGTACCCTAATTTTCGGAAACTCCCATATAATCATGCAAGAACACTCTTAGAGTCTTGGAAGTCTACGGGCTCCTATCTTAACTCCGACTAAACCTTACAAAACCCCATACTTATACAAAAACCCTGACACCCATTTGAATCCCTAACCCGACGCAAGCCTAAACCGTCCACCCTGGTCTGATTCTCAAGGCCACCAACCCCGAGGGTCCAGATATTATGGTTCGGGGGGCCTAATTCCATAATAGGAGTATATATGGAGCCTAAACCGCAGACTTTTACAGGAGCCCTTGAAGGAAATATGGGGAACATAAGGATTCCCCTCCTGACCCTCGGCTTCGGCCATGCGACGACCTGGAGTTCGGCAGAGGCTCTAGGGTTCAGGGGCTTCTTCAAGGGTTCACTTTATAGGGCCCCCAAAAAGCAGACAAGCAAAAATAAAGATAGGGATATCCCATATAAACCCCCTTATAATGAAGCCCAATAAGGTAGGGATATCCCTATAAAATGCTTCTGCTTATGTGCTTTTGAATTCCCTAACTTTAGGGTCCCAGCCAAAGAAAGCTTCTTCGAGCCAAGTCCTCAAAGAGGTAGGCTAGTTGGGCAGTAGTTGGAGCTAAGGTAGAGTTTCTTCTTCTCAAGAAGATTAGAGCCTCTGGACTCTAAAACCTTGCACGAGAAAATCGTGATGCCCTACAGCCCTACACGCCCACCCTGCACCCACAACCCCGAGTCCACAAATGATCGAAACCGGGTTGAGAACTCTCTGGTGAAACTCAGGAACCTGTATAGGATCCGGGTGAAACTTGGCTCTATGCACCAAACCGCCGAAACTTCATAACAGACGAAAACAACCACATTTATGTGTCAGACCTTACAAACTCTATCAGGACTTGTGAAGCCCGAAAACACAGCCCTATGCCATCCGGCCTATGGTAGCATCGGCCAGCTGCACCGAAAGCCGGTGGAACTGCGCGTCCAAATGGCGCCGGAGCTCGATGAGCTCACGTGCGAAAGGCCTCAGAGTTCAGGGTTTAGGCTTTGGGCGTCGGGGTTTAGAGTTTATGGGAGTATCGGGGTTTAGGGTTTAGGCTTTATATTCAGAATGGGTTTTTGGACCTTGAAACCCTGCTACGTGGACACTTGGACCCTTCGGGTTTAGGGATCTAACAAGCTTTATACAGCTCGTTTACGTTTCCATTGCTTTGTATGACGATGTCTAAATGTTTAATCCGGAATTTAGGGTTTATAGGGTTTTAAGGCTAAGCCTTTTGTGGCTTTAGGCCTGTCAAGGCATCTTCACGGCTTTCTTAGGCTTGTAAACGGGGTTTATAGGCTTGTGGGAGCATTGTAGGCCATAAGCTTTTGTTCTTGGGGCTTCGGGGGTTTGGAGTCTGAAACTCAAGGTTTGGGCTTAGGCGCACTTGCAGTGCGTTTTAGGGCGTTTTGGGCTGTTGGCTTTTGGGGCATCTGGGCGTTTTTGGATCTGTGTGTCTGGGCTGGCTTGTTTTTTGGGTGCTTCTGCTTTCCAGGCGATGCTTCAGGGTATCGGCATACTAAAATAGCTGTGTCTCACAGTATACCGCAAATACAAGCTTAAACAGATAGGTAATGTAGGGGCCTCAATAATCAGAATAAAGTTTTGAGGCCCATTATGCTATACTTATAAGAGGGAACCCCCAAAAGAGTATAGGTACTTATTTAGGTCCCCTATACTAGGGTAGAAAGGATGAAGGCCTAAGGCTTAAGGCTTAGGGTACGGCTGAGGGTCTAAGAAAGGAGGGTCTACATCCCTTAGTTGCTGAGTTCATAAGCCCCAAAACGTTTATACTTTCAATATTATCCCAAAAAAGTGTAAAGCGTATCCACTCAGCTACTAAGGGAGGGTCTGCATCCAAGCTGCTCCACATCAGGTGCATCCAACTGGGCCATGGTGAGCGAAGGAACCCTGCAACCCAGAACCAGAAAAACGGGACCTGACTCGCACTATTGTCCCCTCGGGTTCTTGATATACCCAGCACAAACAGCCTGAATCATGTTCAGTACTGACTATTGACGGTTGACCGATGGTTATGGCTTTACCTAAAACATGAGCCGTCAAATTGAGGAGCATTGTAAAACCCTGCGGGTCCAAGTATTCTCTATTGTAGGACTTTGTGTCCTTTTTGGGTACCAAAAACAATAAATAAGGACTGCTTGGACCCTTAGGGTAATACATCAAGCCAGTACCACGTGAGAGTAGCAATGCTGTCCAAACCTGACGAAGAAGGCTCGAGAGCTGTACGTTAGATTACTTCCGTGCTAAAAAAAACTTTCGTACGGGCAAGGGGCTTGAGCCACGGCAGGCATCGCCAAAAACCAGACGTGTCAATGAAAGTCTGGTCATAAACCCTGGTGTACAGCAAAAGCTCTGGATACTCTAAACTGCGCAGGTCTTGAACTCAACAACAGCGGACCAAACTAGGGTTTAGGAATAAGGGTTCAACTTGCAAAAGTTTCAGACCAATTCCAAACATCCACATCATCACGACAAAAGATGATCTCACGCACCAATTCTAAGAAGTAGGTCTACTGCTGCAACCCGACAGTCGCCTCCTTCCGTCGTCATGATAGAAAACTTGGCGTCTCAAGGCTTCATTTAGAGTTCTTAGGGTTGCTGGAATACTAGGGGGTGTTTTGCGGGGTGTAAGATTGGCTGACTTCTGATTCTGAACCCTAAACCCTAAACCCTAAACCCTAAACCCTAAACCGTCGATCAGCCCTGATAGCCGCAAAGTATGTTAAACCTGGACCCCAAATCATGTAGAAAGATGGCCTTTGAAAGGTTTGTGCCATTATTTTACCTACTTTTTGTTTTGGAACTGCCAGCCAGAGATCTAGCCAAGATGTTTGGATAGAAAACCCGGATCTGCGGCTTCCCTGCCGAAGACTGTTTGTAGCTCCACTTTGGAGGGCAAGCTTTAGGGCTTACCTCAAGGGTCGAAAGAACCCAATCATGAGGCACTCGGGTTAGGATAGTGCTTTTGTAGGTCAGTTTAAATTGTGGAGTTCACCCTAAACCCTAAACCCTAAACCCCAAACCCTAAACCTTAACCCTGAACCCTAACCCAAACCCTGAACCCTAAACCCTAAACCCTAAACCCTAACCCTAACCCTGAACCCTAAACCTTAAACCGAGGTACTGGGACTCTTCGAATTCAAGGCACAAGAGCTTCCAGCTTCCAAGTATTCAAACGAAGCACAGAAATGGGGTTTAGGGGTTTAGGGCTTTAGGGGTTTAGGGTTTAGGGTTTAGGGGTTATGGTTTTGGGGGTTCAGGGCTTAAGAAATACAAAAACAAACAAAAAACATCCTTTCGGGCGACAGCTAAAGCCTACCTTGACCCCGAATAAATAACCTACCTTCTTACGGACTTATATAAGGAAGCTATTAAGGAACCCTAAACAGGTAGGTCTCTTAGGGTCCAGGTAAGCCCTAAAATTTGTGCTGACTGCTGTGGCCCTTGGGATCCGCGAATGCCAAAACCCTGAACTCTAAGAACCTCGCACCCTACACCCTAACCTCGAGCCTAAAACACCAGATCCTAAACCCAGAAGCCCTCCAACCTACACCAAACTCTAAACCCTAAACCCTAAACGCTAAACCCTAAACCCTAAATCCTAAACCCAGAAGCCCTCCAACCTACACCCTAAACCCCGTCAGCCTTAAGGACCAACTGGCCCTTGAGGCGGGTCTATCTCGGAAAAAAAAATATATAAGGGTTCCTTCAAGGGGTTACTATAAGGGTACTATAAGGGTTCCTTTAAATCAGGGTTTAGAGTTTCCGAAAATAAAGGATAGGTCTTCTCGGTATAAAGTATATCCCAGAGGGTCCATATATACTCCTATTGTGGAATTAGGTCCCAAAAGACCATCCCTAATACGGCTTTGGGGGCCTAATTCCATAATGGTAGTGTAGATGGACCCTCTGGGTAGAGGTCTATCTCGGTACAAAGTATATATTGGGTCATTCCCCCTCCCAGTAACTGTCCTTAAAGGGGCCTTATTAAGGGGGCTATCATAACTCCTATTACCCATTGTGGTAACAGTTACTGTAAGGGGGAATGACCCAAAGTATATAGGTCTTGTACGAGATGTAAACCATGGACCATGAACCTTTGTGCCTTTAAGGAACCTTGAAGCCCAGCCAATATACCCCTTAATTCAGGTCTATGCGTTGTATCATGGCATTTGTAATCATGTATGGTATGCTCCTGGATTAAGGGGTGCCGGGATCTTAATTATTAAAGGCCCCAAACCTTAAAGCCTTGTAAAGCCCTGATAAACCCTCGCAGAACGCTTACAACCAGATCTTACCGTTTAACAGGCCCAATGGAAATCCAACAAAACTCTCATCAACAGCTTAGAAGCCCGAAAACGGTCCATTTCCCCCTTAAGGAGCATCAAAGCATACAACCTAAAACCTAGCATCTAAAACCCACACCTTAGCCCTAAACGTTAAGACCCTAAACCGAAAGGAACCTTATTAACTTAAAACTTGTTTCTTCCTCGCAGACGAAGGGCGGCCACGCTACCTGGAGGCTCCCTTGACCCGAACTGCGCATGAAACAGGGCGCTAGCCAGTCCACAGTCTTTGAGTCATGGGGACCCTTAGGGGGGTAGGGGGAAGGGGGTACGGGGCCTTAATACCTATAATAAGGATTTAATAAGGCCTATTTGAGGAAGTATAGTCCCCTACCCCCCTCCCCCTACCCCCCTGAGGGTCCCTATGATTAAGGGTAAGGGTTTTAGGTTTGAGGATTTAGGGTATAGGGACTAAGATGTAGGATTTAATTAGGGTTTTGGGATCTGGGGATTAGGATTTAAGGTCTAGGGTCCGGGGCTTGGGCTACAGGTTCAAAGTTTACGGGAGAGAGTAGGGTTTAGGGGTGGGATTTGGGAGTTTTCGAAAATAGGGGTACCTTACTTTGGCGCCCTTATAAAAAAATGGATCCTACCATTTAGGTTGCTATATCAGGATCCGCTATTTTCGGAAACTCCCATTTAGGATTTAGGCCTAACCCTTCCTGTTCAAATTTTGTAGTTTTCCTAGAACACGTCTGGAACGACACTACTACACCTAAACCCCAGACCCCAAACCCTAATCAAGCCGTTACATCCCACACCTCCCAACTATCACACCACCCTTCGGAAACCCGAGAAAACGCCGCCTAAACGCTTGCAAAACGATTGTAGCGGATCCTTTGCCAAAAACGAGCCTGAACCCACTGTAGAACCCTTATGGAACCCTAAACCCTAAACATCCCCAAACCATCAAGTGATCCATAAGCGCAAAACCCATGCCAAATTAAACCTAAACCTTACTATCGACCCCAAGCCCCAGTTTGGAACCCTCCTAGAGCCCTAAACCATGAACTGATCCTAAAGTAGCCCATTATAGAACCCTTATAGGTTCATGAACCTATTATAGAACCCTTATAAGACCAAGCCCTAAACCCTAAACCCCAAACCCTAAACCCCAAACCCTAAACCCCAAACCCCAAACCCTAAACCCCAAACCCTAACCCCTAAACCCTACAGTGATCCCAAAGCCCAAAGTGACTAGCGGCCCTGTGAAAAGCCCTGGGAGGCGAGCTGCGGATCTAAACGACCCCGGTGGCAAAGCTGAAGCCTGGGAAAGACAAGTAGTAGTAGTAGTAGTAGTAGTAGTAGTAGTGGTAGTAGTAGTAGTAGTACTTGGAGGGGCAGGGGACTTAGTAAGTAGGTTATAAGTAGGGTTATAATTGGGGTAACTCCATTTAGGGTACTTGTAACTCTACTTCTAGAAAGACAAGGTGTAGTTTACCTAGAGGCCCCAAAGTAGTTCCTTTTTGGGGTTACCTTATAGGATTCTATATATGAAGCTTCGGAGGGATTGGGGTTGAGGGTTCTGGGATGTTTAGGGTTTGGTGGTTTAGGGTTTAGGAGTTTAGGAGTTTAGGGGTTTGGGTTTAGAGTTTGGATGTAGGGTTTGAGGGTTCATTTTACGGTTTGGGGTGGCGGTTTTAGGGTTTAGGGTTTCTTAAGGCACCTCGAAGGGTTTCTCTTTAAGGGTGTCTTCATACGGTCGATGATATATCTCCTGCATTACCCATAATAAGGAATCTGCCGTAATTCCCATAGTTTAGGGTCCCTAAGGTATTGCAGGATTTATATCATCAACCGTAGGACTGCATATCATAGTAAGACTTCAGGAATGGTACCCTTCACAATTCCTTATACAACCGTTCCAAAAAACCTTTGTAGAATCCTATACATGACCCCAGGCCCCAAGCTCTAAATTACCAAGCCTAATTAGATAGAACTCCTAAGCACTAAAAACAGAGGTGTTATGGGTTCCAGTGTCTCTCTGACAGGCTCCGCTTCAAAAGCCTTCAAAACGGCCAGAAGCTGGCGACTCTCAACGCGATGCATGGCTAGCCATGGTTTATGGGGCTCCGTAAGGGGCAGTGTTTAAGATTCGGGATTGGGGTGGTGTAGGCTTGCTTGCACTTTAGGGTTTAGGGTTTAGGGGTTTAGGGTTTAGGGCTTAGAGTAAGCAAAACGAGTTTCGACAAGGGTTCTTTAAAGTTTAAGCGGCTCTACCAGGGCTTCTGTAACCCAGAGGGTCCATATACACTACCATTATGGGAGTAAGTACAGAAAGAACCTCCCTATTATGGTTTGGGGGCCTAATAATGGTAGTGTATATGGACCCTCTGGGTAAGGGCTCTCTATGATATTGCAGATGCCAGCTCTGTCTAACTGGAACAGGGTGTTTATGGCTTGTCAGGATGCTCTGGAAATAATGGTGCTATTTTCGGGTTGTATGAAGGCTTTTGCGGGGGGCTTCATAGTCAGAACAGGGTGCTGGGGTATAGTATACTGCAATCATATAGGGAGTATAACGGGACATTATGTCTAGGACTGCAAGCTGTTCTATTATCCCTGACACCGCCAACCCCAAACCTATTTAATCACTTGAAATCCTAAAGCCCTAAATCTTGAAGCCTGAAACCTGCACCCCCAAGCCCATGAACGTCACCGTTTTTGAGGATGCCCGTCATACTTAGTGTTCTGAAAGACTCCGAAGCCCTTTAAAAAAGGCTTACATCTGAAACTGTAGGTGACTTTCTAGCCGGATCCGTGGCAGGGTTTAGGTGTGTTGCTTGTAATTCAAGACCCTATGTGCACCCCGTTGAATACCTGCAAAGAAGCATCGACCAAGCGGTCCTCCTTCCTTGGGGGAGTTGGCCACCGTCACAACTACAAGGCTTTATTTAAAGGTTGGAAGGCTTTTGAGGGCTTGCAGGTTTTGGGGTTCCGGGAAGGATTACACGGGCTTAGAATTTAGAGTTTAGGGCTTAGGAACGTTATTCCTTAGGGCTTTTTAAAACAATTGCAATTGTTGTAAAGGAGGTACGGTGCGAATGCGGGACGCCTGGTTGATGTTGAAGGTTTGCGTTATGAAGGGGTACCCCAACGGCGGTTCGGTGGACATGGCATGATGTTTTGCAAGGTTTAGAGTTTAGAAACCCTAAACTTACAAAAACAACGCCCTGAACCCTTCCCGCGACCCCAAACCCTACAAAATAGTAGGTTATGACCCCTTAATTAGAGGGTCGAACCCTTAAAACGGTAGGTTTTTGGATCCACAGGTTTACCCTATACCCTGGTCTGGGTCTTCTCGGTTTTCTGGGTGAGAGTTGGCAAATTCTCGGCGTAGTGATGCATCGGTTCCATGCAACTTCAGCGGATGGCGACACGGCTTGGCCGTGGCAAGCGGTGGAGAACAAAATCTGGGTTCTTGCTGAAGAACTGTATGGCATTAGAGCGGCTTTTGCAAAAGAGATTATATAATTCCAATTGCCATACCAGTAGAAAGGAAAGAACATGTGACATCGTGTATATCCCCAGTGTTCAATATTCAGCTCCTCACCAAGGACCCAGAAAATCACGAAGCTAAATTTTAGCACTTAAATGCTCGAGGTGGAGGTTTAGGCCTTCAGCCTTCAGAAACACACTAAACGTTCTGGGTTTTAGGGTTTAAAGTCCAGGACTGCACTGCTGTAGGACTGCAGGGCGTTGGGGCATATGGGAGTTTCCGAAAATGGGGTACCCTAAATAGTAGGATCCTGAAAATAAGGACCCCAAGATAAGGTGCCCCTAAATTTCGGAAACTCCCATATAGGCTTTGTAGCAGTGGGATGTATCTTGTTGGTGAGATCCGGGGCCTGGGGCCGTGCGCTGAGGACACAACGTTTTGAAGCTACCTTAGGGCTCCTAAGAGGGTCTTGGGCTTTCTGGGGCAGAGCTTTGGCTTAACTGAGAGCCGTGGGCATGATCCCCGATCCAGTAACCAATAACAGTCTATAACAACGGTACTATTAAGGGCCTCATATATCTGCATTAAGAATATAAGTCAACTGTTACTGAGTGGGGGCAGTAGCCAACTAGTAATTAGCTAGAACGCCGAAAAAACCGTCTATTATACAGAACATGAGGGTTCTATTGAAGAGGACTTGAGGGGTGCTGGTAGCTCTCTTCTTCAAGAACCGGACCCCAAAAAGTTCAAACTTTCTGAGATGGAGCTAATATATAAGGCCAAAAAGCCAAAAAGTTTAAAGTTCCCCCGTTCACTATCTAAGGTAGTTACTTGGGGTGTGGATAGCAACTGTCAGTTGAGTGTACAATATGCCCGCGAGTATATGGTTGTTAGGTACTTTGACCTTAAGGTATCAGCCATAGCATCGTCAGCCGTCACCAACAGAACTTCAAGTAACGATAAGCAAGGCATTAGCTGAAAGTCCCAGGTTTAACTTGGGTTGCAGGTGCCCAGTTGAGACCGCAACTGATTGATTATGCCCAAACTTTAACCTGGACATACCTAGTCCCCAGACTGACACATACATGGACTTTGTCCCTATCCCCGAAAACCTAAACCTCCCTGGATCCTCCAAGCGCTGCGTCACTTGCTTGGCTTTCTCCAAGACGGCACCTCCCGGCGCTCGTTCAGGGTCTTGTCTTCAAGGCACTAGAAGGCTTGATTGAGGTCCTACTTGTTGCCCTTTCGGGTTTATGGGTTTAAGGTTTTGGAATTTGGGAGTGTAGGGTTCGGTTTACGGTTCAAAACATCCCTCTGCTAGCACCAGTTGCCACAGAGGGCCAGTGTAGGTATATGCTGTCCGTTCATCACTGGAAGGGAAGTGGCCCAAGGTTTCGGCTTTTTGCCAAATGTCAGTACCTGGACCCAGATATGCTTTTTGGATAGGGACGCCCCCACAATGGCAAGGGTATAGGGTTAGTACCTGATCAGCTCCCTAAACCCTAAACCCTAAACCCTAAACCCTAAACCCTGAGCCGTTTACCGTAACCTGCATCCTTGTACCCTGACGCCCAAACCCTCCCCGCCACCTGAACCCTCGGGAACCTACCTTTCAGGGCCCCTTGGTATGACTCCCCTAAACCCTAAACCCTTAGTATAATTTCCCTAAGTCCTAGACCCTATACCTTAAACCCTTAGTATGATATGATTTCCCTAAACCCTCAACCTTGCAAAGGTAGGTTATTTGAGGTTAAGGTAAGCCCGAAGCCCGAAAAAAGCCCGCCTCTTGGTCGCGGACGGACAGGTGGGACATGTGAGACACGTGGGACATGTCACCTGCAAGTGGGTACTTGGAGGATCAGGGGACTTAGTAAGTAAGGTTATAAGTCCCCTAATTGGGGTTATAAGTAATTATAAGTATAGTTACTGTATTTGTAACCCTAGTTACTAAGTCCCATGATCCTTTAAGTAGGGTTCTGTGGGGTTTACATAGGGGTTAATAACCCTTTTAGCAGCTAGTCACTGGAGCCACAGATAAGTCCCTAAACCCTGAGGGTTTGCAATAGCGGTTAGGGGTTTAGGGTTCAGGGTTTAGGGGCTAGGGTTTTAGGGTTTAGGGCGCTGAGGGTGGCAATTAATACGATTTCTGTGGGTGCCTGGCTATGATTATAGTATAACGCTTGAACCTCTTAGATCGCCAGCTCTAGTCAGTAAATCCGAAATCATACACCCTGAACCCTACCCTTCAACCCCAACACCCTGCACTGCCTCTGCACCCTGGACCCTGCATAAACCCTTGTAGAAAACCCCTAAAAAAACACCGCAAGGAAAGCTGCGGACTCTCCTATAAAAAACGCCGGGGCCGATTTGGTGTCTCAGAATCTACTATCGTATTCGGATTTGGGGGTTCGGGGTTTAGGATTTAAGGTTTAGGGTTTACCCTAAACCCTAAAGGGGTTTAAGGTTTCAGGGTATGAAACCCGAGTCCCACAGTTGGTGGGAGCCCTGTCGTAACGAAAAAATGGTCAGCTCTCTGACTCCCAGAGGTTTATCCCATAAACCGATCAAGAACTCAAGAAAAACGCTAGAAAACGTTCAATAACAACACCGTAATGAAACTCTTATGGCAAAAACCAACTTCAACGAAGCCTTTTAAAACAACTCTCACGATACGACCCTTCCAGAGGTTAACCCGATCAAAACCCGTAAACAATTGACAAGAGGATTCGAACCCCGAAGCGGCAATTATGCGAAGCCCTAAAGCCATACCTGTAGCTCCCAAGGGAGTAGTGCAAACCAGCCGCTTGCTCGCCGCTCCGTGTCGCCCCCCTCGGGCGCCATCCGCGAGGGCCTCAGCCGTTGCTACGTCGGTCTATAGCGAGTTTCAGGTTTAGTTTCTAGAGGTTGTTAACCCAGAGGGTCCATATACACGACCATTATGGAATTAGGCACCAAAAGACCATCCCTATTATGGTTTTGGGGGCCTAATTCCATTAAAGGGACCCTCTGGGTAAGTCGATCTAAAGTGATGTCGCATTGGGTTTTAGGCTCTGAAGTTGAAAGTTGCTGGTGCCCTGTGCCGGTTTTGATAAAGGTTTCGGCTGGTGGTACTTGGAGGTTCGTGGGTAGTCGTAAGTGGAGTTATAAGTAGGGTAACTGTCCCCAAAAGGGGGTGTTCTCAAAGCCAGGGGTCAGTCTTTAGGGGTCCTCCTACGATCTAGTATCGATACTCGGGACTCCTGTTTAAGGGGGTTGTTGTATGACTTCCTTACGGTTGGATTAAAAACTCCTGCCGCAAGGGTTCGAATACTTAACTGATAGGTTCCCTGGTCCTCCGCCCAGGGAGATGGAGTGACGTGTAATCCATGGCGGCGGATTCGACCAAGACGGATAAGACAGGCAGGCTTGATCTCTAAGAGCCGTAGCCCAATTACGGTTTAAGGTCCACGGACTTAGTAAGCAAGGTTGGGGTTAGCGTTTAGGGTTAAACCCAGGTTAAATGTCATAAATCCTCCAAACTCCACAAAATCGAACTATAAGGGTAAGGAAATAGAAACAGATGTTGGGGCTTTAAATACCCACAAGGGCAAAAGACCATCACCCTTATTAAATCCAAATATGGGTTTGAACATATTTCCAACGAAGTAGTGCATAAATTTTGTGGGAAAGCCATTCAGAGCATGGGGTCCCGCAGCGTGTCCTGAAGAATAGGGTGCCCTTGATCTGCCGTCCAGATAACGAAGGGAACCCCAAGACAAACAGTGCAAGAGGGTGCTAATTTCCATAAATTTAAAAATCCTCACCCCCTCATCCCCAAACCCTAAAGGTATAACCCCAACAAAATAGGGCAAGAGGGTACTAATCTCCCTACAACCCTAAATCCCTAAGCCCAGTACAAGAACGGCAAAAGGATACTACCTATAGTATCCATTGTAGGTCCTTTTTTGGTTAACCAGTTTTATGGTTAGGATCCTATAATATAGTTTTTGGTTAAACAAAAAATGAACTACTATGGAGACTATAGTGATCCCTAAACCCTAAGCCCTAAACCCTAGGTAGGAAAGGCAGGCTCCCCGGCTTGCTGCCGGTGCTTTGTTTGCTTCCGGTTCGCGGGCCCCTGCAGGTTTAGGGTTGGTAGGGATTGGGCTTTCTGATTTTGGGGTTGTAGGGTTGTAGGGTTTTAGGGTTTAGGGTTTAAGGGTTTAGGGTTTAGGGTTTAGGGGGGCACTAAACCATGAACCCTAGACCCTAAACCGCGGTTAGTAGCTGTTGAGGGTTTCTGTCAATTCGTTTATAGGGCTTTAGGGTTGTGAGAGCTGCGGGTTTAGCCTTCTGGGTCCTAGGGCTCATACGGTTGATGATAGAAATCCTGCATTACCAGTAACAAGGAATATATACCATAATCCCCATAGGTGAGGGTCGTTAAGGTAATGGTCGTAGATCTTTTAGGGTTTCGGGTTTAAGGTTTACCTGGAATTACCATACCTTACTGTTTTTGCAAGTTCTTGTTGATTATAAACCCTAACCCTAATATCGAAATTGTAGGGGCCCTACAAAAAGAATAGGTTTACGATTTAGGGTGCAATAGAGGGGCCTTAATAATTACCTCCACTATTTTGGGTGTTCCTCATTATAATTATAATATAAGGGCCCCTCACCTTTCTCCCCCCTCCCCCCTCCCCCCCCCTNCTCCCCCTCCCCCCGCCGCTGAAGACTACTCCGGCTTCTAGGGTTAGGGCTTTGAGTCTAGGCAAAGATACTGAAAGTTACCAAAAGCAATCCCCTGTAGCCTGCAAGATCTTGGCTCAAGAATTCTCTTCAGCAAGGCAACTCTTCACGGGGTAGATGCAGGCTCCGGATGCTTACCTCAGACCCGCCTTAGACAAACACCTCCAACCAATTCGGCACATACGTGTGCCAGGCCGAGGCGGGCGACGCGAAGCGTTTAAGATTATTAAGGCCCCTATACTAAACCCCCCATAATACTCCTTATCGTACTCCTTAGAGACCCCTTTATAAGGAACCCTTTAAAGGAACCCTATTCTTAAGCCCCCTCGATTAGGACCCTGAACTGGCCCCGGAGCGGCCCGAACCCCCGAGACCCGAAATCCTGCGCAAGAAACCCTCGATCCTTAATCTCCCAAACCCCCCAAAAGGATCCAAAAAGTAGATCCCTTAATGGGGGTTCCTATAAAGTATCCTTAGTAGTTTAGGGCCCCAGATTAGGGGATCTACTTTCTAGATCCTCCCGGGGGTCTAATCTGGGAGCCTTAAGAATTAGGGTAGGGTTCCCTTTAAAGGGCTCCTCAAAGGGCTCCGCAAGGGTATAGGGGCCTCAATACTTAGAATAGGGTTCCCTTTAAAGGGCTCCTTAAAGGCTCCGTAAGGGATCTATAGTAGGGTCCTATAGTATAGGGGCCTTAAAGAACAAGGTTCCTTTTAGAGGGTTCCTTATAAAGGGTCTATAAGGAGCACTATAAGGAGTATTATGGGGGGTGTAGTATAGGGGCTTTAAAAATTAGAATAGGGTTTTGGGCCCCTTATACTATATTTATAATAAGGAACCCCCAAAATAGTATAGGTAATGATTAAGGTCCCTATATTAATCTTCAAGCCGGCGACCAACCCGTACTCCGCACAGCCATATGAACCTTCACTGGAACCCGAAGCCCTAAGCCCTTGGCCACGTTGGCTTTATTGGAGAGGAAGGGCTACCCAGACCCCCGGGAGGATCTAGAAAGTAGATCCCCTTATTTGGGGCCCTATACTACTGAGAGTACTTTATAGGAAACACTATTAAGGGATCTACTTTTTGGATCCTCCCGAGGGTCTGGGTATTGGAGAGCCAGGGCTATTTGGGTGGTGTGTATAAGCTTTCTGGGAAGGGGTCACAACTAGAGATGTCGAACCACGAAAACTTTAGGCAACTGTTGCAGAAGCCCAAACCCTAAGTAAGCCCCGAAGCCCTATAAACCGTAAAGCCTATATGCAAGCCCTTTAATAGAGATCCCTATTGGGGAACTAAGCCCTAAACCCTAAACCCTACACCCTAAACCCTGCCCTTCAATAGGGATCCCTATTCGGGAACGAAAGCCACGACCCTAACTCCTAAACCCTGCCCTTCAATACGGTTGAACAGACTATGGGAATTATGCTTTAAAGGGATCTATAAGGCTACCTTTACTGGGCTCCTTTACGGGATCTATAGGGGTTTTAAGGTTTAGGGTTTAGGGTTGATCATATAAATCCTGCATTACTTTAAACTATGGGAATTATTGTATATTCCTTATTATGGGTAACGCAGGATTCAACAATTGTAGGCATCCCTATTCGGGGACCTCCAGAAAAGCAGAACCCCAGGACCCTCTGCGGAGTAGACTTATCGAACCCTCAAAGGAGACCAAGAAGGGGCACATGGAGCCTTCCCTAAACCCTATAAACCCTATAAACCCTATAAGCCCTATAAGCCCTATAAACCCTATAAACCCTATAAACCCTATAAACCCTATAAACCCTATAAACCCTAAACCCTATACACCCTAAACCCCAAAACACATGATTCGGGGACCTCCAGAAAGCAGAACCCCCGAAAGGGGCCTCTGCGGCGTGAGGTGGGTGGCGCTGGGGCGCTCATTGCGCTGACCCCAGGTCCAACCTAGGGATTTAGGGTTTACCTGGGCCCTGAAGAACCTAATTACCTTTCTAAGCACTTGTAAAAGGAAATCATAATAAGGAACCCTAAAAAGGTAGGTTCTTCAGGTTTTTTAAGGTTTAGGATTTAGATAGATTTAGGCTTCAGGGTTTAACGGTTAAGGGGTCCAGGGTTTAGGGGTTCGGCTTCGGGCTTGGAAAGTCTGGGGTTCAGAGTTCAAGGCACGAAGGGTGTTTACAAGGAGCTTCGGGTGGGTTTGGAACTCTAAACCTAAACCCTAAACCCTAAAAGAAAGCCCTGTTGAAAAGGAGATTTCGAGATGATATCCTTCGTAGTAAACCCTATAAACCCTGAACCCTGAGTATTCACCGTCCCTAAGGCTCCATGTAGGTATATAGTATACACTTAGGCCTCAAAATACCTATATAGGAACCCCTTTACGGCCTAAAACCTATACTATATGGGTAGTTGTCAAAATTATGGTCCCTTTTTGGGTACCCTAAATAATAGGTGCCGTATTATAATAGGGACCCAAAAAGGGACCATAATTTTGACAACCACCCATATGGGTACATGAAGCCTTAGGGATTAGGGTTGAGGCCTCGGGATTCGGCCTCCTCGGGATGTCATGATCATAAGAACATTTTTTGGCGTCACAGCGGCTTCAAGTTCCTTTGTTTGGGATGCTTAGAATAAGGATCCGAATATTCAGGGTTCTGAAAACCACTCCCTAAACCCAAAACATCCCTAAACCCTACACCCTAAGATCCCTCATCATGAAGCCGAGTCGCTGCTAATGCTGTTTCGGCCGCTCACGTTGGCGCTGGAGCCACCGTTCGCCAAGGCATCATCAAGATCCTTGGGGTTCATCGTGCTGATGGGATTATCGCCCGATTATCGGGTTCTACTAAGAAAACGAAACGACTCTGCAAAACCCTCATCAGAACTACAGTTCAGATAATGGAATGCCGATCTAAACCCTAAACCCCTGATTAAACTCCAAACCCAGTTAGAGAAGCCTTCCAATGGCATGCCCCAACAACACTTTGAAGCTAAAGGAAAACAAGCGTCCGGAGCCCCCATACGTACCCTAAACCCTTAAAAACTAAACCTCTAAACCTTTAAATTCCCAAACTTGTTGGGGAAGTCAGGCCCTTAAGTTTTTTTTTCCGCAGCTAAGCCGCTGTGGCCTGACCTGCACTTCGACTGGAGCCGCTGGAGTTTTTACCTCGCTGAGACGCTTCGAGGGATTAGGGGCTTGCAGGGGTTCTATAAGGGATCTTTAGGGTTCCTTTAAAGGGGCCCTTAAGGGTTCTATAAGGGATCTATAGCGGTTCCTTTAAACGGGATCCAGAAGGGTTCTAGAAGGCTGAGGGTTTACCTTAGCCCCACATTAACCTACATCTGCTTACATACGGAAATCATAACAAGGAGCCCTAAAAGGGTAGGTTCTTTAGGATTCACGTAGGGCTTGTGGTTTAGGGCTAAGGCTTAAGGTGAATAAGCTCGCCCAGACCTTCCGAAATCCTTTCATTGAAGAATATCCTTAAACCCTATGAGGGATCCTACCATCATTTGAAACAACTAACTATTCCAAAAATAAGGGGTGTATGAGGGATCCTACCATCGTTTGAAATAGTTATTCCTTAATTAAGGGGTGCTGGGAGGTTTGGGTGGTTTAGTTTGGGGCTTCGGCGGTCCTGGCTCAATGTGTATTTGGGGTCATATCAAGGGCTACATATCTATATATATATAATAATATAATATATATATATGTATATACGTATATATGTCGAATATGTGTATATTATAAATGATCATCTACCTGTTACAGAGTGGGGTACCCAAACAATAACCCACCTTCCTCAGGAAGAAATCCTACAGTTGTATGGGCATAAGCTACTATTTCCTAAGGTTTGCAGCTAAGCCTATACGCTTAAACCTTAAGTTAGAAGATAGTCTGTACAATTCGGGTCCCATACGAATAAGGACTGTGCCACAACGCAGGCGGTAGTTCAGGGCGTGGGGGTTTGGGCTTGTGGTTTGACGGTGGAGCAGGTCGTGCAGGTCGTATACCCCTTTAGCTGGAAAAGCGAAAAGCTCACCTTTTCAGAGGTTAGTTCCAGTTTACCTTAACCCCAAATAACGTACCTTTTTAGGGCCGCTGATTCTGCTTATCTTTGTATGATCCCTGAAAAAAGCTCAGGCAAAATCTCTCTAGATTACATACCAATAGGGTCCATATACACTTACGCTACTATTTTGCAACTAGGCCCCCCCAAAACCAAGAACCCTTGCAGATTGCAGCCATGTCTCCATCGAACAGAGTCTTGGGCTCCAACTTCTGGGTCTTAGGGTCTGGTGTTTTGGTCGAAGGAGTCTTCTGGCGTTGCGATCGCGCTTTCCATGGATGACCAAAGGCGTGCCCGGGGCGACTTTCATGGGGCTTTCGTCGTCCGTCTTTGGCGGGTCGGCTTTGCCCCATAGTAGCTTTTTTTTGGGATTACCTCATAAGATTCTAAATATGAACCCGCAAAAGGAAGTACTATGGGGCCTTAGGGTAGGGGCCTAATTCACCGCTAAACCCTAAACTCGAGAAACCCGAAGCCGAACAGTCCTATGGTTGAGGATATAAATCCTGCATTACCCATAATAAAGAATCTACACCATAATTCCCATAGTCTAGGGTCCTTAAAGCAATGCAGGATTTATATCATCAACCGTAGGACCTCCAATCGACGCCCAACCGCGAGACGAACCGTGAAACCGTACAGACCACTTACAAACATTAGGGTCTAAGGTTCAGGGCTTAGGGCTTAGGGCTTAGGGTTTAGGGTTTAGGGCTTAGGGCTTAGGGTTTAGGGCTTAGGGCTTAGGGTTTAGGGCTTAGGGCTTAGGGCTTAGGGCTTAGGGTTTAGGGTTTAGGGCTTAGGGCTTAGGGTTTAGGGCTTAGGGCTTAGGGTTTAGGGCTTAGGGCTTAGGGCTTAGGGATTAGGGTTTAGGGCTTAGGGTTTAGGGTTTAGGGCTTAGGGCTTAGGGTTTAGGGCTTAGGGTTTAGGGCTTAGGGCTTAGTTACAAAACCTTATGGAACCTCCAAACCCCGAATCTGTACACAGCATCCTTAAGTTAGTCATGAGAAACCCCAAACACAAAACCCTAGACCCGAAAGCCAAAGCCAAAAGCCTCGACCCCCCAAACCCCCATGTAAACCCCACAGACCCCTGATGTAACCCATATAATTAGGGTTTAGCATTTCGGGGTTTAGGGTTTATAGTTTATAGTAACTTTAGAGGAGCCTTAACCGGAGCACTTTCCTTCCCCCCTAACCGCAGCCGGCGTGCTGCTGGTGCGCGAAGCCTTGCGCGAGCCACCCCCGACGAGGAACTGATTGGAGCCTCTGTCGGGGCTCCTTTGGGGTGTAGGCGGTTTAGGGGTTTAAGGGTTTAGGATGGCTTAGGTCTGAAGAATTCAGGGTTTCGGGTTTCTGTGGGAGTTCAGGGTTTGGCGTGAGTTTAGGCTTCAGCGCGTCGGCTTTCGGTTTGGGGGTTTGGGTATCTCTTTTGGGAATTTAGATTTGGGAGAGGGGGGGGGTGTGATTTTTGCATAGGGTTACAGTCCGATAATAATGGGTCTATGTCTAAGGGCCTTACAAACTAGAAAAGGGCCCTTAACTGGAGGGTTCCATACAGAGCACTGCAAAAATAATTGGAACAGGGTTTGGGGGGGTATATAAGAGTATACTTATGTTGCGAGTATACGGATATGTTGCTATTTCTACGTAGTATGCTATATTCCGACCCCGACAGTCTAATCGGGGTCCCTTGCTTCTGGAACTCTTTTTGATCTAAGGCGGAGATCAAGGACTCAAAAGAAGGTTGCATGGGCTTTCAAAGCGTTTCATAAGGGTCATAATGGTGCTTTACGGGCTCTATATATAACAGGGTCGACATTTAAGGAATCCCTGTGCATCACGCCGAAGGAATCCCTGTGCATCACGTTTGGGTTGAGTTCGTGGTTAGAAGTTTGGTTGACACTTAGTCTAGGGTTTATAGGGCTTAGTGGCCCTATGCTATAAGCTGCTAATATAGCCAAGCCCAGTCGCAATTCTCAAACGGCGAAAACAGATGGCTCGAAAGACCCAAACCCAACACTCCGAACCCTTACCCTAAGGCTCAAAACAGCCCAAAAGCCTCATACAGTATGGTCTTTAGGCCCAAAAGCCTTAACATATGAGTCCTTAGAGCCTCGGATCAGGGTTAATTTTCTTCAACCCCCACAACAACACCCCAAACGCTGACTAACTACATGTAAAAACCTAAACCTAGGAGCTCTGAACCCACAGAACCTAAACCCGAAAACCCTGCAACCCCAAACATCAAAGGAGCCATAAACCAATCAACACAGGCCATGCAAAACTCAAGACGACGTATCTTGCATCAAGATCTCATCCCCAGGCCCTGAAACACAAAAGCCCTAAACCTCCAACTCAAAATTGCAGACTCCTGCCTACGGACGACTTGCTGGAGGCCCGGGAGGAGGCACGGCCAGGGACGGTGACGTCGTAGGAGGGCTCAGGGGCAGCCTCCTGTCAGGTAGCACTCAGTTCGTCGTCTTTCACTGAAGAGGTTCCCGGAGAGCCCCATATCCCTTAATTAAGGAATATGGCTTAAATTATAAAGGGCTCCATAATTAATAAGGGGTATTGGGCTCTCTGGGTTTGTTATCTGACCCAAATCAAAGGGTCCAAAGTACCTATATAATGCCTATATAGTGGAATGGAGGGTTTCTACAATAGGAATTAGTATTCTGATTTGGGGAAGTATCCCCCACAATAGCACCTAGGACACTTTGGGTGAAGAGGTTTGTAAACCCTAAGCCCTCAAGCCTCAAGCAGGTGCTTCTTTATGCGAAGATTTGTCATATCTTCGTTCTTTAGATTTTATGTACGGGCCAAAGCACACAAGGAAACCTACCATATCGCTATGTCCCTGACCTTTCAACGCTAGTTCATATACCCAATTTCAGGGCTTTGGAGCTTCAGTTTAAGGGTTAAACGAAGAGCCCTGACAGCTCTAAATCCATTAATTGTAGGACCACTGTAGGACCTAAACCCGAAATCCCCTATAGAACCCTTTTGGAACCCCCCAAGTCCCAACAACCCAGAACCCTCGTTCCTTGGGCTTGCAGAGAACCCTTAAAGGAACCCGTTAAACACGCCTTCAATTCCCGNCGAAATCCCCTATAGAACCCTTTTGGAACCCCCCAAGTCCCAACAACCCAGAACCCTCGTTCCTTGGGCTTGCAGAGAACCCTTAAAGGAACCCGTTAAACACGCCTTCAATTCCCGAAACCCCTAAACTCCTAAACCCGTAAAAGGAACCCGAAACCCTATAAACGCAGCATCCGGAACCCGTTTCAGAACCCCTGTCCTGGGGCTTGTAGAACCCTTATAGAACCCTCTATCAGAACCGTTAAAGGGAACCTAAATTGAAACCCCCTAAAACTTAAACCCTAAACCCCAAAACTTAAATTCCGTACAGAACGCCGTTCCCTGGCCCTAAACCCTAACCCAGACCCAACAAAAACCTAAACCCCATAAAACCCCATAAAAACCCTATAAACCCTTGTAGATCTCCTATAAATCCCAAAACGGAACCCTAGAACCCCTAAACTCCGTTCCTTAGGCTTGTAGAGCGTAATGGACGGAGTCTGCTCCGGACTCCTTAGATCAGCGGTCGCCGGGGGCCTCTCTCCTTTAAGGGTTCCTTTAAGGGTTCCTTTAAGGGCTCTTTTAAGGGCTTAGGGTTTAGGGGTTCCTTTAAGGGCTCTGTTGAAATTTTGAAGGGTTGCTTGAATGGCTACCGTAAAGGTTGATGTAAGGGTTCTTTTAAGTGCTCATTTCAGGGCTCCTTGAAGGGCTTTAGGATTTGGGGTTTAGGGTTTAAGGACTCCTTACAGGATTCCTATTCCCATTAAGGGCTCCGAATGTCGGCTAGGGTTTAGAGGTCCTCTAACTCCTTTAAGGGCTTCTTTAAGGGCTTTAGTGTTTAGGCTTCCGTTAAGGGCTCCTTTAAGGGCTCGTTCTTGGGTTCAGGGTATAGGGTTAAGGGTTCAGGGTTTAGAGCTCCTTTAAAGGCTCGTTTCAGGGCTCCGTTAAGGGCTCGTTTAAGGCCTAAGCGTTTCTTTGGCTTTCATTTTAGAGTTCCTTTAAGTGTTCCCTTGAAAGGTTATGTTCTATACCGGACCCATGGGGTGTTGGGTTTAGGGCGCGGCTTTCGCCTAGGGGTTGAGGGTGCTTGGGGTTTATTATGGGGGCCTTATAGTGATAAGAATAGGGCTTTGAGGTCCCTTCTATTAAAACTATAATAAGGAACCCCCAAAATAGTAGAGGTAATGATTTTTAAGCTACTATTGTTGATGGACAAAATCCTGCACTACCATTATAAGGAATATACCATAATTCCCATAGTTTAGAGTCCTTAAGGTAATGCAGGATTTTGTCCATCAACCTAAACCCTAAACCCTAAACCGTAGTTTGGTGATTTTTGGGTGGAAGCCTTTGAGGGAGCCCAGGGTCTGAAGGCTCTCCAGCAAAGCGTGAAAGGCCTGAGGCTTGACATCACAGGGGGTTCCTTTAAAGGCTCCTTTAAGGGTTCCTTTAAAGGGTTCCTTTAAGGGTTCCTTTAAGGGTTCCTTTAAGGGTTCTACGGCCCACTATCAGTTTACTTGAAGGACCCAAGATATAGCACTAAGTGAAGGTTGTCAGGTCCGACAGACTCTAGATTAACCCAAGTAGTTAAGTCAGTATATTTCAACATAGATCCACATAGGTACTTTTCAAGGCCATCACGGAAGGAAGACTTCAGTTTAACCCAAAACGCAAACACTAGAACTCCACACCCTGAACAGCTCTTAACACCCTGAAGCCCCAAAACCCGAAAGCCAGAAAGCCCCGAACCATAGATCCTGAAGCCCAAAGCCCCGAAACTGCAAGTTCCCAAGGCACCTTTATTGACTAAGACATGTGTGCCTTCAATCATATCAGGGCCCCGTCTGCATTCATCAAAGGAGTTGTGAAGTCTTTGGGAACCCTAAACCTACCTTTGCCCATTCCTCCATTCCCTACTAACCAAAGGTAAGTAAACCCTAAACCGTGCCGCGTCGCACTTGCTTCCGACGGCGGAGGCCGCAGCAGACGAGAATGAGCAAGGAGAGGAGGCACAGTCCTTACCATCCCAAAAGGTTCTAAGTACCTAAAGGGGTTCGTCTATGGGTGCCTTTAAGGGTTCCTTCAAGGGCTCGTTTAAGGGTTTCTTTATGGGGGGATACTTACCCAAACATTACTTCCTACTACAGTGACCCTACGTGGCTTCACAAGTGCCTTCAAAGTTTGTCAAAAGACCCAATAATAAGGTACTCGGGTTTAGGATAGTACTCAATTCATATAAATTACAATTTTGGAGACAATATGATAATTCCCAAAGGGTCCAAAGTACCTATATAGTAGAGAATGTAGGGTTTCTATACTCGCAATTAGTATTATGATTTGGGGAAGTATCCTCCGTAATAGCACCTAGGACCCTTTGGGATTAGATACTTGGACCCTTAGGGTTTGCCTGAGGGGTCTCACCGGGCTTCATACGGAGCCATGGAAACTACGTGGCTTCGCGGCAGTTGCGCAACCCTAAATTAAATGGAGCCCTTATGGTCATGAATAATGGGTATTTGGGGTATAATAGAAGGTAGTTGGGGGTCTAAGTATACTTATACCCTCAGTATAGCAGAAGTCAGCTGTGGTAGGTTCCGAGAAGCGGTCGAGGGAAATCTTTGTCTAAGTCTCACACCAGGGAAGCGATTAGGGTTTAGGGTTTAGGGTTTAGGGGTTTAGGGTTTAGGGTTTAGGGGTTTAGGGTTTAGGGTTTAGGGTTTAGGGGTTTAGGGGTTTAGGGGTTTAGGGGTTAGGGGTTAGGGGTTTAGGTTTTAGGGTTTAGGGGTTTCGGGTTTAGGGTCAGAACTGACAGCTGTCGTGGATCCGAACCGTGAAACTGGATCGAACGGCACAACCTAAACCCTCAAACGCAAGAGCCTGAAACCCTAAATTAAGTTGCACGTAAAAACCCCCAAAGCCCTAAAGCCACAACCACCCTGAAGCCCTAATTAAGCCGCAAAACATACACCCTGAACTCTGAAACCCCATGGCCCAAACCCCGGGGCATCTGAAAGCTCTGTTCTTCAATGACCGGACCCAAAAAAAGTTCACACTCCCAGAGGGTCCATATACACTACCACTATGGAATTACAGGTACCAAAAGACCATCCCTATTATGGGTTTGGGGACCTAATTCCATAATGGCAGTACTTATGGACCCTCTGGGACTCTCTATGATAGACCATGAACTTCTCCCGTTGCCTATCTAAGGAAGCCCCCTGCACCGTAAACGCGAAACCCTAAAATCTCTCAAGGTTCTAAAACCCAACGCATCTTAAAGCTCTCTTCTTCAATTCGGCCTTAAAGTTGGGGTTAAGGCCAAAAAACTTAAAGCTCTCCCATTGCCTATCTAAGGAAGCGAAGTGACCACCGATGGCAGCACCGCCTACCGCTGCGACAGTCTCCACACTGGTCCTGTGAGTGAACCCCAAACCCTAAATGAAACTCCATAAAGTTGGAAACCGGATTAAGGCCAAACAGTGCTGGGATTCCCTATGCATCAATCACTCTTGAGGATGGAGGCCATTGCGTTTCAAAGTATTGGGCTTCTACTGTAAACCCTAAAGCCCTAAACCGCAGACCCTAAACCCGAAAACCCTAAACCCTAAAACCCTAAAACCCTAAACCCCTACACCCTAAAACCCTAAACCCTAAAACTCTAAACCGCAGACCCTAAACCCTAAACCCAGTCTACACACTGGTCCTGTGACTGAGGGACTCGAGGCCGTGAGGGTCTCTTTTCGGAAGTATAAGGATTGCTTTAGGGATCTATAAGGCTTCCTTTTTCAGGGATCTATAAGGATTCCATAGGGGTCATTTAAAATAACCTATAAGGGTTCGTACCGGATATTGAAAGGTTTTCTGGGGTTCTATAGGGATGTAGATTTCGGGTGTCGGGGTTTGGGGCTTACGGTATTTGGGGCTTTGGGTTTAGCGTGTCCCCGCGAGCCGAAAGACCCACAGTACTGGGGTTCCTTAATGTAAACCTGCATACCCAAAGGCTCCACAGTAGTTCCTTTTGGGATTACCTTATAGGATCCTACAAAGGAAACCCCAAAGAGGAACTACCATGGAGCCTCTAGGTACCCCCTCAAAGAGGGATTGGGGTTCGGATTTCCCCCCAACTACCCTCTAATGTACCCTAATACACACTATTAGGGACCATAAGGGCTCTATTAAAGGGCCATTGGGGGGTCCAGGGATTGGGGTTCGGATTTTGGGGCTACCTGGATATCTGTCGACCCAAATCCTCCGAGAAAAAAGTCCGAAAACAGTAGGTTCTGACCCCGATCTGCTGAAAGTAGGAAAAAGCCGCTGTACGTACGGTTGATGATAGAAATCCTGCATTATCCATAATAAAGAATATACCATATAATTCCCATAACCCAATTTTAAACCATTAGTTTAGGGTCCTTAAGGTAATGCAGGATTTATATCATCAACCGTAGCAGGTGATGGGATCCCAATGATGCTTACAGGCTCTATTACTCGGGACTACTCAGAGATCCCAATATCCCTTAATTAGAATATACACCTTCAATTATATGGGCCTTGATAATATTATATGGTTTAGGGTATATTCCTTACTTAAAGGGTATTGGGATCTCTGGGTAAGATTTTGGACATCGCAGTTAGTGACACAGACGCACGGTGCGGCTGACGCCGAGCTGACAAGCAGGCAAATAAAAGCGTGTACTATAAGGGCCTTAATAATTAGCATAGGGCTAAATAGGTTGTACGGCCCATTATACTATACTTATAAGGTCGACCGGGCACTGGAACAGTGTTCAGCGCCAAAAGCCATTGCGCAAGCTGAAAAAGACCTGGAGTCCCTTCCTCAGCCAGAGACTTCAGCACGGACCTGTGGCCAGTGTGTGGGAACCGACCGTGATGCACGACGATGGAGGGGAGCTTGTAATCAACCGATTTGAGGCGGTGACAAAGGCTGGCGTACGCATGTCCCAACCGTTGAAAACCATACAAATTCCTGGAGCTCCGCCAAATTCTTACTCTAATACCTAAACCCTGCACCTGAAACCCTCAAACCTTCAAGAAGCTAGTCACCAAAACCCAGAACCTTAAAGCTCAATTGTTAATCTTCAAGACACAGGAGGGAGTAAACGCAGGAAGACGTAATTTCTTGGAACAACCACCCAAAGAACAGTTCATCAAACCTACACCATACAATCCGATAGAACCCTATGGAAAGCGGGGAATACCCTGTTACACCCTGATGTAAAACTCCAAAACCGGATAAACCCTAAACCCTAATTTGATGCCCGTAACCCAAAACCGCTAAACCCACAAGCCCTATACGCCAAACACTGAAAGGAACTCTTACTTAGCTAGCACACTTACAAGAACCCTTCGAGGAACCCTAAAACAATCCTAAACCCCAAACTAAACCCCCAAAGGTTCTATACCCGGCCTAGAACCCTTGTTATGGAACCCCTAAAGGAAGCCTTTAAAGAACCCCCCCTTAGGTTCCCGTCGGTCCTGTCCCTCTGCTCCCTCTCCTGCGCAGTTTCGTTGCCCTCCATGTAGGGTGCCGGCGGCGCTCCGCCGGAGCCTCTACCTGGAGGGTTTAGGGTTTATAGGGTTTGGGGTTTGGGGTTTAGGGGAGTTTCCAAAAATAGAAGACCCTAATATAGTGCCCTAAATAGTCGGATCCTTATTATAAGGATCCAAAAATGAGGTAGCCCCAATTTTCGAAAACTCCCATATGGTTTAGGGTTTGGGGTTCTTTGTTTTCGAGAGGGGTTTGGGGTTTAGGGTTTAGGGTTTAGGGTTCAGGATTGGAGGGGGCGTCCTAAACTAGGAGGATCATGGGACTTAGTTCCCTCAAGGGTTCCTTAGACTTAAGTATTTCTCCAAAGCTTGGGTCCCTTTCAGGGTCCTGTGAATAAGGGTGCCTTATTACATCTGGGACCTACAAAGATTCCCTAGTGTAGAGAACTACCCACCTGGAGGGGATGCCTTTTTGGGAGCTTTGTAACTAGCCCAATACCCCTTAATTAAGGAATATAGCTTAAATCATAATATGGAGCCCTCTATACTTTAAGCCATATTCCTTAATTGAGGGATATTGGGCTCTCTGGGTATGGGGTTTTGGGTTGGAGGGGATCTCTTGTAGGGGCTTTACAGCGGTCTGAACCGTTTTATATGGGTCTTGTAGGGTTCTACCGGGCCTTGAGGGTTCTGCTGGATTGTCTAATTACGGGCGGTGTACTGCAAGCTCTTGCTCTTTTGAAGGTGCATATGTTAGTTGCTGAGTTCATGAGCCCCAACAAGTGTACACTTTCAGTTTTATAGTGGGTAATATTATCCCAAGAAGTGTAAAGTGTATCCACTCAGCTACTAAGATATATTATGGAAATCACAGGGTTATCTGGGTTCGGGTCGGGTCAAGGCTTCAGCGCTGACGGGCGTTGACATTACGTTCCACTACCCTCCTCTTTCAGATGCTTGGGTTTTAAGGTTTAGTAGGTTTGTATTTTATGAATACGGTTGATGATATAAGTCCTGCATTACCCATAATAAGGAATATACCGTAATTCCCATAGTCTAGGTCCTTAAAGCAATGCAGGATTTATATCATCAACCGTATGGCTCTGCAGATTAGGCTCGAAACCCCAAAGGATTTTATAGAGGGACCAAAAAGGTCTTCATATTCTGTATGTTATTGGGTTTTGCACCTGTCCAGTAGAGGGTTGGTGTTTCCAAGAAGAGGGTTGTATTGCTATAGTTATAGACTCACGGATTTAGACTTGGTAGCTGAAAGAGAATGTTATTGGGACTTTGTAGCGAGCACTTCCCTTGGCTATGATCTTGCTCCAAGTCCACCAGTGCGGGAACATCGGTGCACCATGCTCTCAGCAGATACCTACTTATCTAGCAGAGCCGTAGCGTTCCGAGTCGGCAGAGCTCAATGCTCAAATGCACTGAAAGCCAGGACTGCGAGACTCACAAGTGCATCAAAGGGAACACCGGGCATCAGTACTTGCAAACCGTGTGTGGTTTTCTCTCGTCGAAAGTCAATGTCGCGAACTGCGACTGCGCCTGGGAAGTCACCTTCTCCAAGCGCAGGACCTCATTCATCACTTTAAAACCATGGATGCCGCTGCCTTTCCAGTAAGGTCCTGCGCAGTTTCACCGACATCAAACATGATGGAAACCTTTGAGTCTATATTACTTCAGAACCACACAAGCACAGCATGCGAGCCAATGAAAACAAAACAAGAATTATCCATATGTCTAAAGTCCCTAAATAGAGATCTCAAAATACACCTGCAAATTCCAATGAACCAATAACAAAGACAACAAGCACACGGGTCTCAAGAAACATGATAAGGAACAAAAACCATTGCACGAACCCTTAAAGGCTCAAAACCCTTCAAGCCTAAACTGCAATCCCTAAACCTAACTCTAAATCTCCAAACCCTTGCAGGAACGCTTCAAGGATCCCCTAAAGAATCCCTTAAAGGAGCCCTTCAAGATCCCGAAAGAATCCCTTAAAGAAGCCCTTAAAGAGCCTTAAGGAATCCCTTAAAGAAGCCCTTACAGAACCTTAAAGGTACCTTGACCGGAACCCTCCGCAGTAGCTGCCGACCTGGTCCACCCGGGTTCGGCCCCCCAGAGTTCAGATCGCCCACCGGGAACCCAGAAACCTCGCTGGAGGGGTTGAGGGCTTAGGGTTTAAAGTTTAGGGTTTAGGGTTTAAAGTTTAGGGTTTAGGATTTACAGCCTATGGTTAAAGTCTACGGTTTAAGGTTTACAGTTTAGGGTTTAGGGGCCTCGAGCGGAGGAAACCACCGCCTTTCACAGCGCTTTATATATATATATAGGCTTGTTTCCAGGGTTTGGGTTTGGGGCTTAAGGTTTAAGGCACAGGGTGTAGAGTTTAGGGTTTCAGGTTAAGGGTTTTGAGAAAACTACGAAGTTAAAAGAACCTGGAGAAACATAGAGACTACGATGACTCTCAGGCACTTTGCTTGCGGAGCATCTGAAGCTTATCACCGTGTTAGGACAACATCACCGCATCACCATCCTTCAAACGGCAAATCTTCTCGTGCTTGACACTAGCAACATCTAACAGCAACAACAGCTCCACGAACAATGGTCATGCTCACAGAGGCGTTAACTGATAACCATCAAAGCTTTCAAGGTACTGGGCCAACCCCTCTGAGAATCCCTGCAGGTCTTCCAGCATGACAGAGACTGAGGAAACAAAGCTCCTAACATAGGGGCCATAATAACTAGAATAGGGTCTTGGGCCCCATTTTCCTATACTTATAGTCAGGAACTCCCAAGATAGTATTGGTAAATATTTAGGCCCCTATATTACAAAAACCCCATACTCGACCTCGGCTCTTTGGACCCAAGCAATCCAGGGCAATCCAGCTCCCCTCAGCGGAGGACTGCCCTCAGAGTACGGATAGTAGCATGTACTTTTGAAGAGCGGTCTTTTATTAGGGGATGTAGAGAGTCTAACTATGACTCAAGGAACATTCCTGGGTAAACCATAGACTCCAATACCTCTATCCCGTAGACCCTACCCCCGTCCGCCCTCCCCAAACCTTGCACAACACTTATTCCCCGCGATTAATATAAACCTCACACACACACAATAACAACTGTAACTGAGGTACAGGTATGTCATACATCCATATTTCCCATGTCAACGATAGCAAAACCCATAACGTCCATCATCCAAAAAGCCACCAGCAAACCCGATGATGAAATCGAAGGCTTACACACCCGCTTACAACCCCATATAACACCCCTGCAGAACCGCCCTGATTAACACGGACCCCAGACACGCAACTACAAAAATCCTGTAGCAGAAGCCCCTAGACACCCAAAGCCCTAAACCCTATCCTTACTCCCCAATAGGCCACAGAAATAAAAGGTTAAACTTTCCGATTGCTATTAGACTATAAGAACCCAAAAAGCTTAAAGGTTAGGTATAGTATAGGGGATCTAAGCTATCCTTAAAGCGTAAATAATTAGGGCTCCACTGGCTCTCGCTATGCCAGGGCACCCCGTTGACCGGCTGGGGCGTCGTAGCCGGACCGGCAGTGGGTATGAGCCTTTCCCCAAAGGCTCCATGTACCCATATGAGTAGTTGTCAAAATTAGGGTCTTATTTAGGGTACCCAAAAAGGGACCCTAACATTGACAACCACCCATATAGTAGGTACTTAGGCCTTAAAGGGGTCCCTATATAGGTACTTTAAGGCTTAAGTATATACTATATAGCTACATGGAGCCTTAGGGTTCATTGACGAACAGTAGGGGATCCCTCATATAAGGGGCTTTTCAACTTCAAAAAAACCTTTGGGAGCATAATCCTAATCCTTAAGGGTTTAGGGTTTAGGGTTTGGGGTTTTAAGGGTTAAGGGTTTAGGGTCTAAAACCCGAAACCCGAAACCCTAGACCCTAGATCCTAGACCCTATAAACACTTAGAATGTACATGCAAGGAGGAACCCCGAGGAATGGCGCTACTACATGGGTGGTTGTCAAAATTAAGGTCCCTTTTTGGATACCCTAAATAATAGGTGCCGTATTATAATAGGGACCCAAAAAGGGACCCTAATTTTGACAACCACCCACATGTTACTCAGGCCACTATAGTAAGCGGTCAGGGGTCTCGAGTTTAGGGTTTATTAGGCTTCCTTTTGAGACTCGATAAGGGCTCTGTGAGCGTCCTATGAGGGTTCGATAAGGGTTTTGTAGTCTTCCGTTGAAAATTCTTCAGCGTTCTGTAAGGCTCTCTATTGTTTTGACGAATGCTTGGGTTGGTGGCTTTTAGGGTTTAG
Source organism: Symbiodinium sp. clade A Y106 (assembly GCA_003297005.1). Classification (NCBI taxonomy): domain Eukaryota; class Dinophyceae; order Suessiales; family Symbiodiniaceae; genus Symbiodinium; species Symbiodinium sp. clade A. The sequence continues at coordinate 102,009 of BGNK01001104.1, read as the reverse complement.
CTTTAGGGTTTGCGGTTGCAGATAGAGTTTGAGGTTTGGAATTTAGGTTCAGGATTTTGGGGGGCCAAAAAGACCACCTCAAGAGAAGATCCTATAAGAGTTCTATGAGGGTTCTATTAGGGTTTAGCTTAGGGTTTAAGCCTCCATGTAACCATATAGTAGGTACTTAGGCCTTAAAGGGGTCCCTATAATGTAGGTGCTTTAAGGCCGAAGTACCTACTACATGGGTACATGGCGCCTTCGGTTTTGGCCATCAACCCTTCCTTCACTTCAACTTTGAAACATATCTGAGCAACTCCTGGAGCAGGTTTGCTAGAGTCTGCCAGCATGCTTAGAATTCCGATTTCTGGGAAAGAGGATCCCAGAGCATTCAAAGTTCCTCCTGGGGGCATGCGTGACGAGTGATCGTTGTTCAAGTTCGCAACCACGCCCACGAAAGTCTGTGTCCCTTGTCCTTGCTTGCTGAATTTCCTGTGAGACCCTCCTTGTGATGAGAGTTTTGTGCCATACAAGTTAACAGACAATGACAGCAGTATCATGTCCAGAGCATACGAGACTCTCTGCGGGTCCCGCTTTCGAGTTCTTGAACAATGTAGGCTCTCACTTGGGAAGGTTTCCTCCTGCATGGGACAGCGACGACCTTCGTCTGCTTCTTCACGTCCCAAATACTACTATAGGGGCCTTAATAATTACCTTTTCTATTTTGGGGGGCTCCTGAATTATTGTATTTAAATTCTTCCGTGGCGGATTCTCATGAGGAAATTGCAATAACAAGAAATGCACATCAGCCGTATGAGCGACACCCTCGTGCCTAAATCCACAAGGACTGTTGCGCTAAACTCTAAAACCTCAAACCCCTACACCATCATAAAACCCTGATAGAACCCTGATGGAACGGTACAACTACAAAACACTTGTGTAGAAATGCGTCATACAGACCTGCTATAGAATCCTACACTGTGCAGACTTTGTCCGTCGGCATCATGGATCGCTTTCTGTAGGAAGATAAAAGATTATGGCTATAGCAATCCTAAGCCCTAAACCCTTATAGCCCCACCTTCCAAGTTCCCTGATGCGTGAAGCACCCTCGAAGCCCTTTCAGGGAACCGGTTTAGAATCCTGTAGAGATACCCATTATTAAGAACCATAAAGGCTCTGCGAAAGGGCCATTGAGGGGTGCTGGTAAACTATAAACCCTAACCTTTAACCCCTAAACCCTAAACTCCCATACCCTAAAACCCGAAACCCCTGAAGCCCTTCAAGCAAGGCCTAAACCCTAAACCCTAAACCCTGAAACCCCAAACCCTAAACCCAAAGCCCTAAAACCCTAAACGCCAAACCCTAAACCCTAAACCCTAAACGCTAAACCCTAAGCCCTAACCCCTAAACCCAAACAGCCCTTCAAGCAAGGCCGGAGGGACGTTCCCGAACCTATGGCGACGGGAATGCTCGTGGTCGTGGGAGGCTCCTGAATCCGAGCCGTCGCTTTTGAGGGTTTAGGGTTTAGGAGTTTAAGGTTTAGGGTATACGGGTTTAGGGTTTAGGAGTTTGAGGTTTAGGGTATACGGGGTTTAGGGTTTAGGAGTTTAAGGTTTAGGGTATACGGGTTTAGGGTTTAGGAGTTTGAGGTTTAGGGTATAGGCGTTTAGGGTTTTAGGATTTAGGGTTCGGGATTTGAGCTTTAGGGCCTAGTGTTTCGGGCTCAACGCTTGGGATTTAGGGTTTAGGGTATGTGGGGGCGGGGTTGGGTGTGGGTAGGGCTGACGGCTTAAAGCTTGAAGGGAAAGGTTTTTTAGAGTTTTGGGTTTCGCATGCTATACTTTCGGCTTCGGGGTTTCGGGACTTTTCGGGTTGAGGGTATGGGGGTTTCAATGCAAACGTGGACATTGCGCTTAGCTTCAACATGTCGGGTGAGGTGTCTTTCTCAATGCCTGACTCCACTCCATCGGTCTGTGGCGACACTGTCGGTTTGGAGCTACTAGAAGTCTGCTGGGGCACTTGAACGCGATGACTCTGGCCTCTGCGTTCTCAAAGTACGTCTGGCCGTCCATGAGCTTGACCCATGTCCAGCCAGCCGTTAAAGGCTGCGCGCTGTGCACCGCCGCGCAATAAACCCTAAACCCTAAACCAGTCGGCAGCTGCATCAATACCAGGTACAGCCCCGGCAGTCTTCACAATACCAGCACCAGAACCAGATGCCTTTGCCTTGGCTGACTTCTGAACCCCTCCTAAAAGTTAAACTTTTAGCCTCCCTAATATAGCTCATATAGAAACCCAAAAAGTTAAAGTCCTAAGAGCCAACAAGAAGAACACCGACAAGTCCTTCAAAACCTTGCTGAGGTAGCTGTGGTGCCGCGAGCCAAAATTGTCTTCGGGGTTTGCGGCACAAGGTACGGCACATTAGACGGTTTGACAGGGATCCCAATTTCCTCCCTTGCAAAACAATGTATAGTTTTATACAAACAGGCTTAGGCTTCAGCAGCTGAGAGTGCAGAGTTCAAGGACGAGAGCTTCATCGCGGTTTCTTAGGAGTTTAGAGGATGCCTCCAAGAGTATCCCAACAGTTCAGAACTTGGGAGTTACGGGCTCGAAAGGAGTTCTTAAGCCACATGCATACTATAGGGGCCTTAACAATTAGAATAGGGTTTTGGGGCCTATTCTACTATAATTACAATAAAGGAACCCTTATCATGAAAAGTCTATAAAGACCACAATTATTTAAAAAAAAACCTGTACAATCCTTTCGAGAAGCTTTTTTTTTCCGAAAGTACAATCCTTGATCAACCGGCCCCTCGGGCATTTTGGGCAAAGCCCAGACCTGCCTTCGAGGTCGTCGAGGTCGTGGTGGCCTGCAAATACTGTTTTTGAAGGGATCTATGAGGGTACCTTTAAGGGGCTCCTTTAAGGATCTATAGGGTTTCGGGTTGAGAACTGATAATATATAAATCCTGCATTACCCAGAATAAGGAATATAACATAACTCCCATAGCTTAGGGTCCTTAAGGTAGTGCAGGATTTATATCATCAACCGAAGTAAACCCCGCAACAGTTGCAGGTCCATGGGGGTCTGGACATATACTTCAGGAGCAAATTTCGCAGCGGAGCATAGTAGATCGGGTTTAAGGTTTGGAGTTTAGTGTCTACGGTTTGTTTGGGGGGTTAATAAACCGGAACTCTCGTGGAAATGTTACAAGGCCCGATAGTATGCTACTTGATGGCAACGTGAAGGCTCCTTGGATACATATATATACATATATATATACATGTATATATATATACAACCTGAAGCCCATAATTACACAACCAGCCTCTCACCGCAACACAGCCCAGGGTATAGATGCAGTTTGTTAGCCCCTTACTTGGAGGTTCAGGGGTAGATATTAGTGGGGTTCTAAGCAAGGTAACTATAGTTATAACCCATATTAGCGGACTTATAACTCCACTTATAACTACCCCTGAACCTCCAAGTAACGAACCTTCAAAAGAACCCTTGTAATAAACCCTTGACCCGGCTACACTCGAAACCCAAAGCTTTCGCACCTCTCGTTGAGGCAGCAAGAAAAAGATCCAAGGCCCTCGACATCGAACGCCACGCCATCAACACGCGAAGGGTTGAGGGCTTTAGGGCTTTAGGCGTTTAAGGTCTTTGAGGGTTTTTAGGGTTTGGGGTTTGGATTTGATGGTTTAGGGCTCGGGGTTCCAATCCGAATCTTAATATTCTTAGCCGTAAGCCCGAAAATCTTGAAGCCTTAACGTCCTGAACCTGCTAGTCGCCTTGAGCCCTTCTGGAATACCAGCAGAGCCTTCTAGAACCCCTTTAGATCCCTTATGAAGCCCTACAGCTCACAAGTCCACAATCTACAACTCCAAACCCGGAACCCTAAACCCCGGGCCCCGAACCCTATGTAAGGGTTCTACAAGGAGTTAACGGGGTTCAAAGCGGTTTCTTATAAGGTCTCTAGAAGGGCTTTTCAGGGAATTAAATACAAGGGTTCTTAAAGGGTTCTTTAAGTTGTCAATAAAGGTCCTAAAAGCTCTTTGAACCCTCGGCCCAAGCCTCCAATTCCGCGATCTGCTCCGCAGTGAGGCATGCGCCTCAGGGAGTCTTATCAGCGTTCCATACGGGTTCATCAGGGTTCTATACTTAATGGCTTCGGGCTCTATAAGGGGTTTAGGGCTCTATAAATAAGGGCTTTGGGTTTAGGGTTCTATGGTTGAAGGCTGTTAGTTCCACAAGGGGTTAGCGGCTTTCTACTAATTAATGGCTTTGGGCTCTATAAGGGGCTTAGAGTTCTGTAAGGGTTCTGTGTAGTTCGTGTAGTTGCTGCTTTGTTGTTGGGGAGGCGTGGGGTCTTCCAGGATGTTGAAGGGCCCTAAACCCTAAGAAGGGCCCTAAACCCTAAACCCTAAACCGAAGGGTTTCACGGGGCTTTCGAGAGGCGGGAGCCAGCGGCGAGAGTGGACTTCCCTTTTGGAAATATGAATGCGCGTGCTAGGAGATATTAAGGCAAGACTGACGGATGGAATTCGTTAGCCGTTTATAGGTTGTGATAGCCTCTCCTAGTTTTTCAATGCTTATCACAGGTTTTCATTAAATTTCGGATGCTTCTGATTCCTTCCTCAACTCACAAAGAAGAACCTTATTAGTGCAGCACCTAATGTGTCGGCTTGGTATTGAAACCCAAGCCCGAACCCTCCTTAAAAACCCCCACCAGCTCCCACCTTGCTTACCTTTGGTTAGTAGGGAATGGAGGAATGGGGTACAATTACAACTACTATTACTACCCTTCTTCCATTCCCTACTAAGCAAAGGTAGGCTTGCCAGGTTCGCCTCTCCGCCCTTTCCGGCATCTCGTCGGACTGGGCCCACTTTTTCCGCCACCTTCCGTCGGGGTCCTTGTACCAGTCCGAGTCGTCGGAGACCGGGCTCTGGTGACCCGCCCTATCTTGGACCAAGCTCCACCCGCCCTCCTGCCGTGCACACGTGCTGGTCGCATGATCCTTCGCATCCAGCATAGGTTCCGACGGCGCGGCATGCTTGGAGCAAATTTCTCCTCCAATGCTTCGGCCTCGCTATCTGTACTATTCATGAGCTCGCTGTAGGAACTCACGGTGAGTTTGCACTCGCTCTCGATCTCCTGAAAGTCGCTACGTGCTTGCAAATCACAATGTCATTGTGTGGTTGTCCTGCTGACAAGAAAGCCTTAAACCCTTTGAATGTAGCGAGTGTATATATCTATGTAAGTGTATGTGTACGTGTATTTACATATATATATATACACATACTGTATGTAGATTAATGTAGATATGTTTTGTGAGCCTGTAAATGTCTGCATAATTTGCGCCACTATATGTGATACACACATCTGCATGGCATGCTCGTCTTCCTGCGAAACCCTGCAAAATAGTGGATTCTGCTCCCATACATGAAACAGTACCACCCTTGGAAGTAAGTAAATCCTCCCATAACCCCCGAGCCCTGCCGTGGGTTTCGGGTTTAGGGCCATAGGGGACTTCACAACCAGAGCCGGCTTTCACTAAATACCCAAACATCTAATCCCAGGGCCCCGGGGCAGGAAAGCCTGAACCCTAAATCTGTTTGTCTTGACCAGTTTGACCCTTCACACACGGCCGAGTCTGGTGCATTGACACTGCGCCGTGGCATAGTTGGGCCCACCCTCGCAATGGTGGGCGCAAGACCAATGGAATGCCTGAGACGGGACCAGTCGGTGAGGCTTTAAAGATGTTCATATCGGGTCGGCAGGGTTTTAGGGATTCCAAAGGCTCATGATATAAACGTGTTTATAAGTTCTGTATACTGTAGGTATTGGGATTTAGCGTCTTCAGGGCATATAGGGTGTGGTTGAGGGCTTTTGGGGGGTTGGACGTCGGGTTGGCATGCGAAAGCTGATAATTACATCCTTTCGGTCCGAAGGGTGCCTTATGCAATCCCCCAGAGAACTTTTTGCAAACCCGTATAAGGTATACCTTATATACGCCAAAAAACCCCAGATGCAATAACTCATAAAATCCGTTTCAAACCCACCTAAACTAAGCACCTTGTATCAAGACTACCCCAACCCAAGCCCCCAGAAAATTCCTCTCAAACCCATATAACTTACCTTATATAAACCCAAAACCCGAAAAGCCAAACCCAATCCCGCAGAGAATTCCTGAATACTAAAACACTAAGCCATAAAATCCTACAGCCGAGACCCTACACCCATTCCTCTCAAACCTCATAAAAGGAACCGCTTATAGCTCGTACAGCCCTTAGTGTACCGTATATGAACCTGCACAGAATTCCTCTCAAAACCCGCCTTGCCACCGGTGCGGTCTTTGTACCCTGGTTCACAGACCGGCACCACCACTTCCTCAGTTGGCACAGGCAGGCCTTCCGCTTCGTGCGTTTATGGGTATGTATGTATATATATATATATATTTTTATATTTATATTTATTTATTTATATATAGGTACCAACTGGATGCTTCATAAAGTAGCCTCAAGAAAGACAAAATAGTATCCCTCTTACGGTCCTATACTATGATATATGCCAAAACCAGCTCCTGATTGTTCAGCTCTATGTATCAATCCTGAAAACCTAAGCCCAGAACACAAAACCCTAAATCCTCAAAATCCTCAGCACCCTGAATCCTCAATCCTAAATCCCTCTCTGTAAAGGCTCCTGAAGGACAACATAAATATGTTGAGCGGTCCATGTACGACGTCGGCCCTGAGGTACTTATGTAGGGTCTACATTAAGGCCAACGTATATACTATATGGGTAGTTGTCAAAATTATGGTCCCTTTTTGGGTACCCTAAATAATAGGTGCCGTATTATCATAGGGACCCGAAAAGGAACCATGATTTTGACAACCACCCATATGAAAACATGGAGCGGAAAGAAGATGGAGAACGCGTTCGCACGAAGGATTTGCAGGCCTTCTGGGCTAGGAGTGTCTGGGAGCGTTCGAAGAAGAGCCGCGGCACAAGCATCACAAGTGAAACGAGATTCTGGGGAGGGGGGGGGGGGTTACACACATTAAACACATGGTAATGTAGAGCTGCCTTGCGAATCGCCGGCTCTTACCGATCGCGAACCCTATGAACCCTACGCACTGGACAGAAACAGCATGATGCAGGAAGGCACCTCGAACGATGGCGTGAGGCGTGAGGAGTGAAATTCGTGTGGTGGACGCCAGGAGTGAAACAGAGATGATTTGGGAACCACAATGCCGCGATATTGACGTCCATGCAATGCCCGTCAGCCATCATGCATCAGGCATGCTGCATGGATTCCTCTACACCTGCTTGGAAACGGCTTGCGTCTGTAGCCAGTACCCAAACCTGAGTCTACGTCTCCCTAAACCCTAAACGCTTTCTGGCCAGAACAATCCCCGATTACACCATCCGGCCCTCGGGTTTCAGACAAAGGATGTCATGTGTACCGCAAGAGCCAGCAGGGGCCTGGGGTTGAAAGGAGTCCAGGGGTTCCAGGGTTTGCATTCTCTACTCTACAGAGGAAGAAAGCAGCTCCCCAGCTGTCGCAGCAAGTCCCGGTAATTCCAGCAAAACACTCAGGTTCACGGTGGGTTTGGGGAGTGGTGGGAGGGGATGGTGGCAGCTCTAGGTGTTTTCGAAAAAATGGCGCTGTCTTTGTCACGGGTGAAATGCACTGCTTGCTTGCCGGTTCTGAGGCCTTGTACACGGTGCATCTTGGCTTTAGGCACATGTGCTAACAGGGTTTAGGGTTTGTCGTTTTGGGTCTAGTGTTCCGGGTACTCCGGCTTAGAGTCTAGGCTTCAGGGCTCCGGATATCGGGTATAGGATACAGGTTGTATATTATAAGGCATACGACAAGGTGTAGAGAAAGTCTCGTGGGGGGGGGGGCAGGGGGCGGTCACCACCGTCTACCCACTTCTGGGGTGTTGGCAGTGCATGCAGTACCTGAGCACGGACCGCATGCCATGCTTATGCTATGCTGTACTAGTGTCCTCCACCATGCTATGCAACACCACACCAGACTAAGCCAGACAACACAACAGCGGCACTACATTAGACTACACCACCATACCATGCCATAGTTCTTCCATACCATGCTGTACTCTACTGTACTGTACTACGCTATACCATACTATACTACGCTAAACTACAGCAGACTAGCACCAGACTGGAATTGTTTATGCTGTACTATACCTCTGCTACTTGTATTATCCTGCACCGTATTTCTCTAATTTTTACAGTGTTTAGTTTTGCTCTGTCTTGCTTTACTCTAGTCTGGTCTGCTTTGCTTTACCTCTACCTTTACTGTTACTCTTACGCTTACTCTTGCTGCCCTACTGCCCTCTACTCTACTCTACTTTAGTTTAACTTACATTACCTTGTTTTATTTGTGTTACTTTGGGTTGGACTGCTGCGCTTTGCTTTAGTTTGGCATATAAAATTTTACATGATGTAAAGCACCCTGCCATATCATACCGTACCGTGGCATACTCCCATACTGTACTCTCCTATACAAGAAACACCATACCATGCCACACCACCTGTGTTGCCCGTCGTGCTCTCATTCGTCAATTCGTTGAAGCCTCGCTTCGCAAGAGCGCTTGCGACAATTACTCTGGGATTTGAGTGCATGCATTCCGGCACCTCGCTCTAGTCGCTGCATTTGCACACCCACGATCCGGTACTGGCACAACCTTTTCAATCCTTCTTGGCCCGCAGCCTCCTTGAAAGTAGAATCGGATATGGCCCGATTTATGAAAGTTCAGAGGAGTGCAACTGCTTTCCCTTTCAAGGACAACCCCTCGCCGCCCCGACAATGCCCCATTGTGCTATGCAGAGAGCCTATTTGTTACCCGGATGCTTATCAAACAGCATGCAGGAAGTATTCCAAGAAGTCCAAGAGCCCAAGTAAGTTGAGAATAAGAGACCCTGCAGAGCCAAGGAATCCGCTAAAGCTGTCAACCCTGACTCGCGATTCTTCCGGTTTCCTCTACCGGCAGCGCACGAATCTCAACTCAGGGACCAGACATAAGAAAGTATTAATCGGCATAGTATGGCAAAGTGTGTAGTTTGTCGTCTAGTATCGACAAATTTCGTACAGCATCGTTTCTTGTCGGATCTCTTCGCATGGCACGCATGGTCCGCAACATGTCTACAACCGGCAGAGTTCCACATGGTTGCTTCCTTGCTACCAACCGCCTTGCCCCCGAAAGCCTAACGCCAACAATGAAAAGCGAACCCAGACCGGCCTGCACATCGGATGAGGGAATAAACCTGCCATGGCACATGGACCCTCTGATCAGAAACTGCTCGCCGCCTCACGAGAAAGTGTTCTTGCATGGGATCGTGGCAGGCACATTGTGTACGCAATCGACCCTGCGTCTGCGCCTCGAGGATTGGCATGTGCGCGAACTGCACGGGGACCATGACGAATGACCATGATGATCTGGCAGCCAGGCCTAGACCGAGGATGCAAAACAGAGAAGACAGGCCGGTCGGCTTCTTGGGAGCTGTGCCCGAGTCTAAATCGATGCGGGGTAATGTTTACTGGATGGTCTCTTGCAGAAACATGAGAACAGCAGATCGCTACTCGTAGATACAGCATCAGCACTACTTGCGAAAGATTAGAATAAAACAAACAGGAGTCTGGAGCCTGAAAGCTACGAGCAACGCTCAAACAAGAAAACGGCGCGAGAACACAAGAGCTCGAGGCAGCCCATGTCGGGCCAGGTCGAAGCTTGCGGGAGGCTTCCCGGAGGCTTCTGAAACGCCGGTCCCGGGAGGGCCCTGAAAAGACCAAAAGAAGCCACAACACAAACGAATCTCGAAGTGTGGTTTGGGTTGGGCCAGGGCGGGCGTAAAGAAACACGCCAAAATCAGAAAATCTCAATCTGTTGTCTTTTTCGTGGTTGGGCAAGCCTTGGAAACACTGGACGCGTTGGGAGCTACTCTAGATCGGAACGGGCGTCGCTGCAGGCCAGGTCGCCAACAAGCTAATTAAGGTATTGCGAATGCCAATGGATGCCAGTTCAGCTGCTTCGAGCTAATTCAGAGTCTACGATTCGGTTGGCACAGTCGTCTAGTCCAAGGAAGGCAGAGCCCATAATAAATGAAGAAAAAGGTTTCGGATGACTGTGCACTACAGGCCGAGCAAACTCACATGTTGGCCTTTCTACACTACTGAAGCAGTACTCGTGGGCCAACAGGAGAATCCAACAAAGCCTGGAGGTTTGTCCTATACGGTTGGGGTGAAACTTGTCTTAAGCTCCGGGCTCAGGTTCACTCAGTCCTAAACACTAAACCCTAGATCCTTGAACGCTAAAAGCGACTCTATCTTTTCACCCATTAGAGCAAGGCGTCTAAGAGTGGCACACGAAGAGAAAGAAAAGGAACCTACAGATGAACAGTTCTTTACAAAGAAAAAGCACTTGACACCTGGAACACACGGATCCGTGTACGGCACCACCTGCAGAAAGAACACATTCACTGAGCGGACACCGGGCATCGAGAACAACAATTCAGAAACCGAAAAACCCACAGATGAAATCTAATTGGGAGCCCCGCGCACATGAGCCCTTGTCGATCAACCCTGCACCTGCACATTCGATCCTCAAGCCCCTAACTCTAAAACCGAAACCATGAACACTAAACCTTCAACCCTGCAAGCCTGAATTATGTCCAGTCTTTGCTGCAGTCAGAAGCCATGCACCCGAACCGCAGGTGAATCCACCTTGGGCTTGGCCGTATGCTCAGTGGTTCGCAGTTCGGGGTGCAGGGCTACGTTGGACTCCTGCGTGGAGCACCAAGGGCTGGGGCTGGGGTTCAGGTGCGAGTTTGGACGATGTTTTCCGGGCTTCTGATTGAAATTAAGCTCTGCAGGACCACAAAGAACCACAAATGCTTAATATAAACACCGACCAACCGTGTTCATGAACAAAACCCAGAAAATTGTTCACCTCAACCAATTGCAAAAGCATGGGCAGCAGGGGGTGGGTCTGGGAGGCACGCGCAATGACCAATGACACGCGATCTTTCTTGGCTGCCATTGGTTGCTTGGCGGGCGTACCACCGCTTCATCTCTCCGATAGTTGCATCATGATATTCCTGACTTGCTGCCCGCAGGCAAGGCAAAACCTGTGGGTGTACCTTTTCTGAGTACTTCCCGGTGAAGTTGAGGTTGTGCACTTGCAGCCTGGGCTTCCAAGCCAGCTCGCAGTCAACATGGCGAACGAAGGCATCACGCACGGCATCACGCACGCACTTCAAGAAGAAGCTTTGGCGTACTTTTCGCTCTTCGTTCGCCATGCCACCTTGATGGGCTGTGCTTTGTAATAGTGGTTCTAGAGCATGCTAGCAACAGGCACGTTACGGGCTGGTTGCTCATATGTTGCTTTTCTCGTGGCTAAGTTGAAGCTAACAGTTCCAGCCTACGGTCTTACAAGCATCCAGAGATCCACAACCCAAAATAAAAATGTCAGTCACGCCTGGAGAGAAGCAGGCATGCTCAGGGGTCAGCAGATTGAAGCGAGAGCAGCTGTTTTTCCACCGACTGCTGTGACACCAGAATGGAGCGAACGACGTCTTCGGCAACACCAACATAGTCAATGTGCAAGTCGTTCATGGACAGATTGCTCAAGCAATATCCAAAACATGCCCCGGCACAGTACCAGAACTGGCTTCGCATGTCATTCACTACAAGGCGGGCAAAGCCCAAGTTATTTGTGGCCTGCATGCCGACGAAGTCACAGGATAGACCCAAGACTTGCAACAGCCAGCCGACGTCGGCGGCGTCCGAGCAACCGCAACTGCTGCCAAGTATGCTGTCACTACCAAGCTGACCCAATCCGATGGATAAGGAAGTCACGTCATCATCGAAACAATACAAGAAGGTACTGTTTTCAAGGCCTGCCCAGCGCTCTAGTGACAATCTGTTTTCAACAATGCCTTCTCGCCCCGTCGAAAGCTGACGTGAGAGCTCTCGGCATAGCAATGCGAGAGAGCTGCATATTTTCTCCTGTCAAATGCAGCCTTTGCCAAAAAAACATGCAAATCAAGCGACCGAAGATTGGTGCGCCCAACAAGTTTTTAGAGTCTGACTCCTGAAGAACGTGTGTAATGACTTCATAAGTGATGCTTGCGAAAGTGCACAACCTGAACATGCAAAACACTCAGATGACACTTGAGGATTTCAGGTCTCGGAGATGCCAAATGCATGCTAATCTTGGCAACCAGCCAGGGTACCTGCGGGTCAACAATTGCGATGTCGTGCTTTCAGGTGCCAGATCAGGCGCTCGAAACAATCGGATACAAATTTGCCATACATTTTATGACATGGGATAGGTAGAGTTGCCATCTTGAAACGAAGACCTTAAATTTCAAGGATGTCAACATAAAAGATCGTGCTAAATGTTCAGCCATCGTGAGGTTTCCTTGTATGTCAATTTTAACGCTCGCGTCATCTGTGGTCAACTGCACCTTCGTCTCAAAGACTGTGCTCTCGTCGTCGCTGAAAGCAACCACCATTCATCGAAAGGGAATATTCACAACATTATTTGACATGTTTTGAACAATAAAGTGAATTGGTTGGACCGCGCAACAACCGCGTCAACAACCCAAAGCTAGGCATTGGCGGCTACACCCAGACAAGGCGGTGTGATTGGCACTTTAACAAACTTCCGGTTCAAAACTGTTTCTCCGAATCCAAAGACCCAACAACACGAGGAAGGCGCCCTGAACCAAATGTCATGTACACTAGAAACTAACCCAGGGGGTCCATATACACTACTATTATGGAATTAGGCTCTAAAAGACCATCCCCATTATGGTTTTGGGGACCTAATTCCATAATAGTAGTGTATATGGACCCTCTAGGTAAAATCCCAAAGCCACCAACCGTAAAGCTCCACACCATGACCTTAGACGGCGGCAACCCGAATCTGTTAGGTTCGTGGCAGGTCCTAAACCGCCCAAAACCCTAAACCCAACAACCCTAAACCCCTAAACCCTAAAACCCTAACCCCTAAACCCTAAACCCTAAACCCTAAAACCCTAAACCCCTTCACTGCCAAACTCTTGCTTAAGCTCGGGGGGTTGGCTAAGCCTATAAGTCCTAAATCGAAACCCTAAGGGTTTAGGGTTTTAGGGACCCTGACCCTGACCCTAAAACCCTATAACCCTTAGGGTTTAGGGTCGCAAGCCTATGCCCTATATCTTAAAAGCAAAAGCTTTGCTGTAAGCCAGGATGTCGGGTTTATTGCTAGCTCCTACTCCTGCAAGAATGGCAAGACAAGGCTCTATCGAGTCCAAATTGCTTGGCGCCTGCGGCGCTTTGCTTTTGGAGGTTCCCAGAGAGCCCAATACCCCTTAATTAAGGGATATAGCTTAAATCATAATATGAAGACCTATATAGTTTAAGCCATATTCCTTAATTAAGGGGTATTGGGCTCTCTGGGTTCCGGGTCAGCGTTTCGGCTGTAGCGCCAGATTACAGACTTGATGATGTAGCATGTCAGGGGTGGGGCTGAGGTTTGGGTTTTAAGGTTTTTGGGTTGCAGGATTCCGGGACCTGGGTTACAGATTTGGGGCTTGGGTTGAAAGCCGCAGCACAGAAAAACCCTGAACTCCTGCGCTCCGACCTCTTAGATGAGCACAAAGCAAAAACCCAGACCCCCGGGAGGATCTAGAAAGTAGATCCCGTAATTTGGGGCCCTATACTACTAAGGGTACTTTATAGGCACCCCCATTTTGGGGGATCTACTTTTTGGATCCTCCCGGGGGTCTGGGAACAAGCTGGAAAACCGTCCCTAAGCCTTGAACCCTCAACAAAGCCCTGCAACAAGACCAGAAACCCAGAACAAAGAAACCCTTAGCAAAAAGGCCAGCCGAAGGAGAGGCCCGAAAAAGCCCTAATCCTTGAAAAACATTTATAGTAGCCCTTATCGTGCCCTTTACCTTAAACCCCAAACCCTTGACCCTAAAACCCTCAAAACCGAAACCCTAAAACCTGAACCCTAAACCTAAACCCGGCCCCTCAGAACATAGCCCCTTCAAACAGGGGTATATGGTCCCAAATAGTGGGTACTTAGGGTCGAATAGAGGGTAAATGGAGGGTCTAGGAAATCCCAGGAACCCAGCCGACGGAGAGGCCTGCTGTACTCTTCGGAGCGAGGACGAAGGCGAACTCAAGTGCCCTGGCTCGGTTTATGGTTCCTTTAAGGGTTTAAGGCTTGGGGCTCAGGGCCTTCGCAGGTTTAGGGTTTAGGGTTTCGGGTGGTTTAGGATTTCGGGTTTAGGCTGGCTGTCTATAGGGCTTAAGGGGTCTAGGGTTTTTGATGAGGGTCCGGAAGGCTGCTATAAGGGCTCTATCCCAGAGGGTCCATATACACTACCACTATGGAATTAGGTCCCAAAAGACCATCCCTATGTTGGTTTTGGGGACCTAATTCCATAATGGTAGTGTATATGGACCCTCTGGGTATAAGGGTTCCTGTCTCAGAGGGTTCTAAGGGGGGATCTAGGGTTTTCGGGTTGAAGGCTGCTCCTGGATTAGCGGACACAGGGTTGGGGCTGTTGGGTTTTGGGGTTTGCGAAACATATATATATACATATATATATACATATATATATATATGCTAACCCCAAAAAACCCATACATATATATATATATGAACATACATATTTAACGTATTGTTGTTTATATATGACGTGAAATTACGTATACCCTGGAAGGGCCCTTACGAAAGCCAATACAACCATTCAAAAACCCTTGACAGAAGTAGCTATCTTCTTAAGTGCACTTTCTTTGAACAAAAGCCAGATCTTATAAGCCTCAAACCCCGCAATCCTCGACCCCAAATCCCAAACCCCAAATTGCTTATGACCCCTTCAGGCACCCGTCAACGAACTGGGGAGGATTTGCTCTAGCACGGGCTGTCGCTGCTTTGCCCAGAGAGCCCAATACCCCTTAATTAAGGAATATAGCTTAAACCATAATATGAATCCCTATATAATTTAAGGGGTATATACCTTAATTAAGGGACATTGGGCTCCTTATAAACCCTAAACCCTATAGACCCCCTAAAGGAACCCTAGATATTCCTTAATTAAGGGGTATTGGGCTCTCTGGGTGACACAAGAAGAGAGCGCAGATCCTCAAGAGATCCTGGCGAAAGGGGAACCCAGAGAGCCCAATATCCCTCAATTAAGGGATATCTAGGGTTCCTTTAAGGGATCTATAGGGTTTAGGGTTTAGGGTTTAAGGGAGCCCAATATCCCTTAATTAAGGAAAGCTTTTGTCCTTAATGAAGGGGTATTGGGCTCTCTGGGAAGGCGCGCCGTGTGCTGAAGATCCATCGAGGGATCTGTCTGCACGATGATGGCCGCTACGTCGTTCATCACACAATCGTGAATCAACGTCATGTTGAATTCGTGGGCGTGCTTCATGTGATCCTCGTTCAGCTAGCCGATAACTACCTTCGGCCAAGGCAGGTCGCGTATTGCTTTGCCAGTATTCTCGATATTCCCAAAGGGTCCAAGTAATGGTATAGCATTTACTTTTGGGGCCCAAAAACCTACTATAATGGTACTTGGACCCTTTGGGATTCTCGCACTGGCGGAAGCCAACCAGGTGCGGATAGCGCTGCGAAGTGGTCGTCTGGGAGCCCCAGCGTGAACCCTAAATCCAAAACCTAAACCCTGAATCTCAAGCCTCATAGACCCCTTACAAGACCCCTTACAAGATCCCTTAAAAGAACCCTGAAAACAACCCCTTACAGTAACCCTTAAAAAAAACGACCTTTCAAGTAACCCTTAAACGAACCCGTAGAAGAACCCTTAAAAGAACCCTTTCAGGATCCCTCAAAGGATCCCGGGGTCCCTCCGGATGCGATTCGGCCTCCATCCAATCCGGCCTCAGTCCCCCGCCGGCTTTGCTTGGAAGGTTTCGGAGAGTTTGTTTCCTACCTTTGATTAGTAGGGAATGGAAGAATGGTAGATATAGTAGTTATATTTGTACCCCATTCCTCCATTCCCTACTAACCAAAGGTAAGTTTTTCTCAAGGGCTCTCTGATTTCTTCAACGGGTTCCGTTAAGGGTTTAGGGTTTAGGGTTAAGGGCTTAGGGTTTAGGGTTTTGGGTTCCGTCAAGGGTACATGTGAAGGTTCCTTTCACGGTTCCTGTTCAGGTTTCCTGTAGATGTTTCTTCAAGGGCTCCTTTGGGGGCTCCATTAAAGGTCCTTTTTAAGGATTTTTTGTCTGGACTCTTTTGAGGGTTCCTGTAAAAGGATTCCACAAAGAGTTCTGTGGGTTACTTTAAGGGATGCTTCCAGGGTTAGAATAATTGCTACGAGGGGTTACCGTTCATGAAGCTTTTTAGGATTTACAAGTTGTTGAAGGCTTCCACCGGGGTTCGCGGCATTCTAAACAGTTATTGTTGGTTTTTAACTTGTTCGAAGTGTCTGCCTATGGATCCTAAAGAAACAGGGCATTGGACAGCGTGCTATAGTGGTTTTGACGAGAAGGCCTTCCATTGGGTTTCATCAATCTGGCTTTTGGAGGGCTTAGGCGTTGCATTAGGATCATAGAAGGTGCCATAGGCGATTTAGGGTTTACACAAAGTAGGGCTTAGTGGGTTCAAGGGCCCAATGAACTGGAACATGTATGCCCTCTTAAAACCTTTAATGAAACCCTTTAAGACATTTCTGAACCCTGAAAGAAGGTCTTAAAGGAAACCCCTCAAAACCTCTTAGTCTTAAACACATACAAACTCGAGAAACCCCTACATTACAGAAACCCCTGAAAAGGCACCCTAACTCCCGAACAAAACCCCAAACCCAAAACTTAAACCCAATAGATTGGGTACTGCCCCCATGCAGTAAATATCTATCATGAGGGCACTACAGTATTGATTGCGTGATAACATTATACATCTATATGATACATATTATCCAACTGTCCCTAAGTGGGGCAGTATCCCACATATAGTCGCCTTTAAAGCAACCCTTAAACCTTAAGCCAGACCAAAGCGCCCGAACAAAACCCCCAAACCTAACCTCAAAACTCTGAACCCTCATCCCCGATCCTCAGGGTCCATAGGACCCACCTTAACCCTGAATATCCTACCTTTTTAAGGACTTATATAAGGAAATCATAATAAGGAACCCTAAAAAGGTAGGTTATTCAGGGTTAAGGCAATCATAAGGTACTTGGGGTTAGGACGTTTTAGGATACCCGTCATGTAAGTTTGTGGTTAGTACTTTGCAGAGTATGTGATAGGTAGGTACTTGGGCCCTTAGGGTGTATAGGCTCTAGACACGCGTAGACACCTTTAAAAACACGTAAGGAACCCTGAGAAGGAGAAACACAAAACCCTAAACCCCAAAAAGCTAAACCCAATGCCCGAAAAGCCCTGTGAAGGGCTGGTCGTAGACACCTTTGACGGAAATCTTGAAAGGAACACACAAGATAAATCTAAGGGATCGACGGCAGCCGCCGCAGCAGCGGATGCAAGTAGCAAGCTTCGCATGTCGTGGGTTTAGGGCTCCTTTGAGGGTCTATGGGGGCTCGTTTTTGGAGGTTCTTACAGGGATTTTAGCCTTACAGACTTCTCTCTCTCTCTCGGGTTTAGGGCTGCACCCTCTGTTAGTACTTGCTAGTGGAGGCTCTATAGTGGTACTTAGGCTCGGATAATGGGTAGTCGGGGGGGTGTTGGTAGGGTTTAGGGTATATCGCGTGTTTGGCTTTAGGGCTGGTGTCGGGTGCTCCATGATTGGGTTGTGGCTAACCCTCGGGGTCCAAAGGACCCAATAATTAGGTACTTAGATTTCGGAGAAGAAGTATGTACATCACTATTTGGGGGAGTATATCATTATTAGGTACTTGGAACCTTAGGGTAAGGGTTTTGAGTTTCAGGGATATGCTCGGTCTTCTATGCTTGCCTCCCGGTTGCTTTCTGATTCTTCGAGCTGCAGATCCGACACCACTGAAGCGTAAACAAGACACCCTGTCCCTAAGTGCCCAAGCATACACATGATACCTAATATTTGGGCGGGAATTTCGAGTCATACGTTCGACCCAAATATAAACAGAATCACGAAGACGCCTAAAACACACAAAGACAAGTAAAGACAAACAACGACCACAGGCAAAAAGCTACATGTCAAACCTTCGCAGAGATAGATACTGCAACAACACCACCAGAGTACCCCTTCTGTGGAAGAGAAAGGCCACACAAGGGGCTTCGAAAGCAAAACTTTGACAGTCATATATATATAGACATATGTAAACCCATTACCAAGCCCTAATGCGAAAAAAACCTAAACCCTAAACCACAGCCCGCAAAATCTCTTAAACCTTACCTACACCAGCATTAAAACTAAATCCCTGAAGGTTTTGGCATTTTCCCACGCGGAGCCGCAAGTTTGTCGATGCCGCGCCTTGTCACGCAGGCACCGGCAGCTGTGGGAATAAGATCCATCGGGAGGCTCCGGAAAGTGCCAGGGCAGATAAGGGCTTCTCTCAGGGTTCCTTTCGTCAAGGGTTTAGGGTTTAGGGCTTTAGGGGTTTAGGGTTTAGGGGTGTAGGGTTTAGGGGTTTAGGGTTTAGGGTTACTGAAGCACTTCTAGAGGGTTCCTTTAAGGCGCTTCAGGGTTTAGGGTTCAAGGGTTCCTGAAAGGGTTCTAAGAGGGAGCCTTGAAGGCTTTCCAGGGTTCCTTCAAGGGTTTCAGGGTTGAGGGAGGCTCGGGAGAGGATCATGGGACAACTAAGGTTCCTTAAAGGGCTCCTTGAAGGGTTCTTAAAGGGATCTATAAGGGGTTTAGGGTTTAGGGTCTACTTGGAGGATCCTGGGACTTAGTACAAAGCTGTAAGTCCCTCAATTGGGCTATAGGCAATTATAAATATAATGTAGCTACCCTAATAAAAACCCCAATGACGAAGTCCCATGATCCCTTAAGTAGGGAAGTGGTGCTTGAGGGTTTAGGGCTTTGGGATCTGAGACTTTTAGGGCTCAGGGGTTGCGGTTTTACAGTTTAGGGTTTCGGATAAGAGTTTAGGGTTTAGCCTTTAAAGTCTTAGCTTAAGGTTTAGGGTTTAGGGTTTAGGGTTGGGGGTTTAGGGTTTAGCCTTTAAGTCTTAGCGTTTCGTTGGGCCAAGAGTTTGGGCTTCTACGGTGTACGGTTTCGGTCAGGGAACCATAGACGAGGTTCCTCAGTGACCCATGGAGGTGCGGGACATACGGTAGGAGACTAAGTAGGAACCCAAGGTACAAGGCAAACAACTTACTTTAGTCATACGGCTACCTTGTTCCAAATGTTCTGGTTGGTCAACCTTTTCAGGGAGACATCAGAGTACAGAGGGACTACTAAGGCACATACATGCCTCTCCGTTCCCCTTGCTGTTGCTTCGATTTCTGTTGAGGAGCCATGATTTAGCAAGATGACAGAGATTCCCTTTCTGCGGCCCTTGAAGAGGAGGGAAGTCAACTAAGTGTAGATTGTGACTGTGTAGATGGAACTCAAAACCTACAACAACCCGCGTGTCGCGACTTCGAGAACCTAAACCCTAGCAATCATGCGCAGGAAACTTCGGACTTTATTCGCGAATCAAATCAGGGGTCTAGGGCCAGTCTAGGGCTTAGGGCTTTGGGTGTGGAGTCCGAATTGCCCATGCACCTACACAACCGATACTTTGGTGCCAAAGTTGCTGTTTAGGAATCAATTCGAGGCCAAAGTAGACAGTGCATAGGTAAATTAGCCTGCCATGGTACGAATATCAACCCCTTCTCTGCCTTCGACTGACGCTTCCCGTGAAAGCATACAGCAGGGCAGAGCAACCGTTGCTGGCATGACAACTCCAATCTGTGTGGTTCAACTTCAGCGCCCGAACAAAGACTACATAGCAGGGTTCCGGGGCTGAGCATGCTGTATGGAACAAAAGGAATTTAAGAATTAGAACAGTCTTTCGGTGTAAATTATTATGCTATAACTCATATGAGGAACCCTGTTGAAAAGAGCTAGTAATTATTGTCTATCGGTTTAGAGTTTAGGGAGACGGGTTCACGCATTAAAAAAGAGAAGCTACTGTTACCGTTGATAAAGTCAGAGTCTCAGGAATACGAATGTGAAACCTGTAATCTACACAAATACTTGGAGGTTCATGGGTAGTTATAAGTGGGGTTATAAGAAAACTATCTATAGTAATAACCCATATTAGGAGACTTGTAACTCCTCTTATAACTACCCATGAACCGCCAAGTAGATCCTTCAGATAAGCGCTTCTAAACAAGCTTCCACAATCTCTCGGTAGATCATAACGGATCAACTCCAGTTGCTCCATGCCCCAGGAAAAGCGCTGGACGGGCAAAGCCATCCCCAAATAAGACGGCAGCAAGTCCAACTCTTGAGGGCGATGTCTCCACTTCGCAAGTACTTGGAGGCTCTTGGTTATTCTAAGTGGAGTAATTCTAAGTCCCCTAATGACAGCTACCCTACATATAACTCCTACGAATGAACCTCCAAGTAATATCCCTAAGCCCTATGGCGCTATAGCCCTATAAGTCCTAAACAACCCAGGGTCTGCTAAACCCCAAAACCCTGCCGAGCCGAAGGTATGCTTACTGGTGGTCTTACAGTCTGCAAATACATCTTACCCAGAGGGCCCATATACACTACCTGTAGGCCCCCAAAACCATAATAGGGCTGGTCTTTTGGGACGTAGTTCCATAATGGTAGTGTATATGGACCCTAAACCCTATAGCACCCTTAAAAGGACCCTTAAAGGAATATGGACACTCTGGGTTAAGACGAGATCAACTGCCGAAGGTTAAGGTTGTGACTGCAAGCGAAACACGCTTTGCCGACCTCACTGTAGGAATCTGATTAAGAAACCTTGGTTCTTTATCCACGTTCCTTAGATGAATCCTAATATATGGGGGTTATAGGGTCAGGGTTTCTTAATCAGGTTCCTACGTTACACCCCCAGATCAAAATGGAACCTGCATTCCAGTAGTTCGCCTGAGATTGCGGCGCCACCCTTCACCCTTTGCACCAAGCCCCAGAGCGTTCAAAACTATACCCTTAAGACGGTTCACCCTCAGCATGAAGAGAGACCCTCTTTTCAAGACACCGCACTTCTCATGTCCTTCAAGTGCGACACAAATGCAGCCGAAATCAGACCAAAACCATATAAAGACAGCCGTAGGCCAATTCCAGGACCCCAACGTTGTGCCGTATAGAATTCAGACATCTCCTGTTATAGAACTGCAAAAGCCTGGTCGCTGAGTTCTCCCCAGGCACAGAAGGCCCCTGCATGAAGTTTCGTGCATAGCCCTGCAGCTTCTGACGTTTGCGGGGAGGCAGAAAGCTCACCAGACGCAGAAGCCATTTAAAACATGGTTGAAAAGCATTAGCCAAATTCGGGGGTGCTTTCGCATTGCAGGTTTGACGGCCTGAACGTTGAACGCCTAAACCCTGAATGCCTCAACCCCTAAGCCTCTTTAAACCCTGAACTTGGAAACTCCCGAAGATAAAACCCGCGCCGACACCCGAACGTCAAGGTGCAGGAATCATGCTCCCCTCGTCACTCACTCTGAAGCCCTATAAAACACATAATTGCTACCCCGAAAGAATCCTACGAAGTTTGTGGGCAAAGCCTTTTGTTCAATGTCTCAACCCCAAGCCTTCAACCTGGCTCAATGCAACATTCCAAACCCCCAACCCTGCCCTCACGGGACCGCACCGAGGACCTGGAATACAAAAAAACACAACCTGGACCCTCCATCTACCCTCTATTAGACCCTAAGTACCCACTATTTGGGACCATATACCCCAATTTGAGGTGCAAGGAGGGTCCTGGAAAGTTCTCAATCTCAAGAGGAAGCCTTCAACCTGTAACCCCTGATGCTTCCCCAATCAAGAGGGAAAAACAAACATCTAATGACTCTCTTCTTCAACAACCGTTCCCCAAAAAGTTCAAACTTTATAACATGCAGCTAATATATAAAGCCAAAAGTTTAAAGTTCCCCCGTTCACTATCTAAGATGAAGGTAACCCGGGCTATACAACCGTGAAAGCCGCCCCTTGGCTTCCATGTTAGCAGTTCCACACGCGGCTTGACCGCATGCAATCCCTGCTGGCGCAGATGCGGTCTCAAGCCTGCTTTACAGCCCAGGGTTTGTAGGGGCTTTAGCACAACATCCATGCAATCAAGAATACTCCGCAAAATCTGGTCAAGTGTTTCTTGATGTCCAAAATACGACTTCATTAGAAGAAGCTTAACGTGTAGAGCTTACATTGCTCCGCGGGGCTTTGTACCATTCATGGTTGTAATGCACGGCACTTATGGCTCTACGGACTTCTTGGGACCGCAACAGCTCCAGGAATCCCTGCTTAAACAAACCACAGCCCCCCCCTCAAAAAAAAACGAATCAGGGCCCTAGGTCCTAGCTCCTAGGTCCTAGGGGTTTAGGGATTGGGGTCCTAAAGTATAAGCCTTGAGTCCTCACGGAAGGAGAATATATGGGTTTGACCGAAAATAGGGGGCCCCTATGGGGCCCTAATATAGTACACTAAATAGTAGGATCCTTATTTTAACGACCCCAAAATAAGAGACCCCTAATTTTCGGAAACTCTCATACACCATAAATGCGAACGCCAAGACCGCCTCCGCGACTCTGCTCACTTGGTCGGGCGGCGCCACGAAGGAACCTCTCAGAATTTGGGGCTCAAAGGGCTGAAAGCGAGATTTGATGGGTCGAGGGCTAAGGATATGGAGTCAAGCTCTAACCCCGACAGTAGTAGCTTAGAAAAAACTTTTGGAGATCCTTGCATCACAACAAACCCTAAACCCCTAAACCCCTAAACCCCAAACCCTAAACCATCTACCCTAAACCCCAAACCCAAACAAAAACACGAAGAAGTCACCAAGAGCCTTAATGTCCTACAGAAACCCTAACGGAACCTCGAATGAAAGGAACGCCAAACTCCTTTTTTGGGATTTAAGGATACTCCATGAGGGGTTACCAGACCCCGAAGTCCCCCAAATCCTGCATGACCTTAAGGACTCTAAACTATGGGAATTATGGTATATTCCTTATAATGGGTAATGCCGGATTTTGTCCATCAACAGTATCAACCCCTTCAACCTGAAAAGTTGAGCTCTGAAAAAGAAAGCCTAAGTTCTGAGCTCTACGTGGAGAGCCAAGTATCCTCTGAGGAATGTGCCGTAAGAGGCTGTACAGGCGTGTAGGGGGGTCTAAGCGGGATTTATAGGGCTTCCGAAGGCATCCACGAAAAGTTTGAAAAGATTAACTTTGCATATGCATGATATGCGTATATGAGAGGTATATATATGTATGTACATATGTATATACACACAGCCGTAAACTCGTTGACTTGTCTATCTATTTACTTATCTACCTGTTCATTCATTGTGGTTCGTATTACTGCACTTCTTGTTATTGCTATTGTTATTGGTATTTGCAGATTGTTGGGTAGTATTTTGATTATCAACATTGATCTTAGTATTAGCATCATTGTTATTGCTAACATTGGTATTGTTATTGCTATTGCAATTATTACTTCTAATATTTTTGTCTTTCTGTTATTACCATTACAACAGTGATGGACTTGCGTTGTGTCAATGGTGTGATTGTTAGACTATTGGTAGTATCATTGTTGCTGTTGATATTGATATTATCGTTGTCTTCAATGCTGTTATGTCTTATCGCGTACCATGTCAACTCAGGTCATGACATATTAACAGTTGCATTAGAGCACATTAAAAGTCATATTTCCAGATACTGTAGTACGTTGTATTGTATTATAGTACATGATATTACATTACGTTATGCTTTATCATGTTGTTGTATTACATTTTGTTATGCTTTACCGTAGCATAGCATATTGCATCACAGCATACTTGATTGTGTTGCATTGTGTTCGGTTAAAATGTGCTACAGCATATTAGACGATGCTTAACCGTACTGTGCTATACTATACTGTATTTATATTATATCATACTACAGTATATCCTATATAGTGTGTTGTGTTATGGTATATACATATGGGAATTTCCGAAAATAGGGGACCCTAATATAGTACCCTAAATAGTAGGCTCCTTATTATAAGGACCCCCAAATAAGGCACCCCTAATTTTCGGAAACTCCCATATACATATACATAGGCCTTAACAATCAGGCTTTACGGGCATGCTATACTATACTTGTTGGAAGGAACCGACAGGTTTAGGGTTTAGGGTTTAGGCCCCAAGGAATGCTGAGTTCATAAGCCCCACAAAGTGTACGCTTTCAGTTTTATATTGGGTAATTTTATCCCAAAAAGTGTGAAGTGTATCCACTCAGCTACTAAGGAATACCCAGCAACTCATGTAATTTAACCACAAGTGAACAATCGCATGGAAACTGCTAATGCCTTTTTGCAGGCCCTGCAGGAACCTGCTTCAACTTCCCCAACACCCAATTGAACAAAATACACAAACAAGTCAGAATCACACACATGCTCAAAACATACGCCAAATACAATATCACCAATCAGGCGCAGGACTCTGCAAAAAAAACGCAACGTTCAACCCTAAGACACACCAAAAAGTCCTAAACAACCCTGAGGACTCGGAGAAACAACTGAAGACTCGCAAATGCCTCGAGCTCGCGGATGGAGACATTCGAACTGTCACCTCGGCTGCAGACAAGTGTAGGGTTTGTAAGGGATCATGGGCTGAAAGGGATTAAGGGTTTGTAGGGTTTACGATACAAGGCTTCGGACTTAGGGTTCAGTGCGGGCTCAGGTCTCTTTTTGTTTCATGATGGTCCGACATATATATTGACTGGGCTTTTAAGCAACCAGGGAGAGAAAAGTATAAACTTGTACTTCATAGTGGTTCCTTTAAGAATAAAAGTATTAAAGTATGGTACTCCAAAGCCCAGTTAGTTATTGAGAATAAGACTATACCAGGCTTTATGAATTAAATTGTCGGCTCCATAGGGTCTTCTTCGGGCTTGCCTTCCTCAGCCAGGTGACGCAGAGCAGCCAAGAGTCGAAAGGAACGATCTTCAGAACAGTTGAGCTCACTACAGCAGCTTGATGCGTCCTTGTTTTTTTTCTGTTCCTCTTCAAGCCTCGGTGATCAATGGTTTTGGCTTGGAAGGGCCACACACAGCCACTTCGTACGTCGTAGGCGCCAAACCGCTGCTTAAGGCTGCGAATCTGAGCTCTCTGCGCCTGCAAAAATGGTGATGCCGCGGTCCACAAATCCACTGAACAACTGTACAGAGGGTAAGCAAGAAATCCCCGAGCTCTCAAACCCTAAACCCCAGAAGCGGCTGGCACACGCTCTAAACCCAAAACCTACACGGCCTATGAGCCCCAAGACATCTAAAGCTCAATCTTGCCGTCAATCCTAGACCCTAACAGAGGTAAACCTCTTAACAGAACCCTGAAAGCCATTCCTATGACCGAAAGCTGCAAATCCCAGTACACCCAAATTTTCGAAGTTAAGCACCCTACAACACCAACAACCCTGAAGCCCGTAAGCAACAGATAAATTGCTGTTGAAACAGACAAGCCACGAAGAAACAACACTCCGCAATTGAACGCACCAAGAATACCTTCCACACGAAGGCGGAAATGTATATGAAACTGAAAACCCCTAATCAAACTACACGTCTTAAAGCGGAAGCCTAAGCCCTAAACCTTTGTTGAACCCTTATTGGTCCCTGAAAGGAACCCTGAAAAGAATCCTTGACCTAAGGGTCCAAGCACCCAAATAGTGAGCCCGAGTAGAGTTTTATACAACACCATCCTGAGCATAGTATTTGGAAGTGAAAATCCTACAGTTGGATGCCTGGACCCTTCGGGTACACCCTAAACCCTAAACCATAAACTGGGCCCAAACCCTAAACCCTAAACCATAAACTGGGCCCAAGCCCGAAGCTCTAAGCCATGCCGCTGGCCCGACGCTCGCGGCGCTCTCCGACGATCTCGGGCTCCACGCGCGAAGGCCTCGGATTTCGGGGTTTAAGTTTTTTTGTCAGCCCCTACACCCTAAACCTCTCAAACCCTAAACGCCAAACCCCTCAAACCCTAAACCATTAAACCGAATCAGCTTAAACCCAAACCCTAAGCCCCTAAACCCTTAAAAACCTGAACCATTAAATAAATCCATCTTAAAACCCTAAACCCCAAACCCCTAAAACCCCTAAAACCCCCAACACCCCTAAAACCCCTAAAACCCCTAAAACCCCTAAAACCCCTAAAACCTCTAAACCTTGAAACGTCCGATCCGCCTGACAGCCTCCCAGAACACCTGGGAGGGTGGGGCCCAGAGAAACCCTTGGGTTTAGGGTTTACTTGGAGGATCAGGGGACTTAGTAAGTAAGGTTATAAGTCCCCTAATTGGGGTTATAAGAACTTATAAGTATAGTTACCTTATTTATAACCCTAGTTACTAAGTCCCATGATCCTTTAAGTACCCTAAGGCTCCCAAGAGGGTCTTGGGCTGACTGGGGGAGGGTTTCGGCTTTGGGGGCTAGGGTTTGGGATCTCACTACAAGGGTCCAGGAGCCTTAGGGTAGGGTGTGGGATTGGTCGGGGTTTATTAAGGTTCTGGACGGTTTGGGGCTTTTTGGGGTTTACGGTCTGGGGTTAGGTTTCTGTCAACCTGTGCTATAAGCTACAAGTGAAAGATTGAGCGTTATGTTGTGACGAGCTGGAGGAGCCGTTGCACCTTTCGTCTGGGATGCCTTTGGTGGGTTGATCGGCGGCGGCGTCAAGTTCAGAGCCGAATTCACAGTCATACCAGACTTCTTTGCTCGTACGACGGCCTCCATCAGACCGTCGAGGCCGTACCCCACGTGGGAGTTTCCGAAAATAGGGGACCCTAATATAATACTCGAAATAGTAGGATCCTTATTACAAGGACCCCCAAATAAGGTACCCTAATTTTCGGAAACTCCCACGTCGAAACCTGACTCTCCAGTGACGCTGTTGACGCCATCGTCGTCCAAAGCTATGCCACAGCACACCAGTTCACCTGGGTGGTTGTCAAAATTATGGTCCCTTTTTGGGTCCCTATAATAGTACGGCACCTATTGTTTAGGGTACCCAGAAAGGAACCCTAATTTTGACAACTACCCACCTGCAGGGCTGGCAGTCCGTGATCTGCCAGGCCTCGCGGAGGCCTGGCAGATGACCTGCTGCTGGGCCTGTCCTGACCGCATGTGGCAGTCACAGCAGCGCCGTGGTAACTGAAAACCCTAAACCCTGAAGCCTAAACCCTAAACCCACCAAGCCCTCCCTCAACTTGCCCTCAACAGAGCTCTATAACCCAAAGCCGGAGCCAAGCCGCTTCGAAGCGGTGCTGCACTTGCTGCTAGCTCGAGGCCTTCGCCAGGGTTTAGGGTTTGGGCCTAGGCTGAGGGCTTTGGGCTTTTCAGTGCTATTTGGGTTTGATTAGAATTTTTGCGGCTTAGGATTTTCCAGTATTCGTGGAAGGTGGCGTGGTGCTACAACAGCTCCATTAGGGCTTTACAAAGTTAAGAGGTTTCATAAAGGGGTCTATCAGGATCTTGAGATAAAAGGGATTCAGACAGGGTTCTACGAGGGCATTAAGATACAACCGTTTCATGCGATCTATACGGGTTCCATAGGCGAGTGTGCAACGGTCAACAGTTTTGCAGGTGTTAGGCGTTTACTTAAAGGATCATGGGACTTAGTAGCTAGGGTTATAGTCAGGTGGCTATATTACTATATTTATGGTTATATACTTATAACCCGAACTAAGGTATTTGCAACTGTCCTTGCTAAGTCCCATGAGCTTCCAAGTAGGCGTTTAGGGTTCACACTGGACGTCGCCACCACACGGCGGCAAGAGCTGTTCGGGTCACGTCCATGACCATGCGCAAGGCCATGTCGACAGCCGCGACCTGGAAGCATGTCAACGACTGAGGTACACTGAAGTTGTACCAAGCACCGCCGACCGACCATCGCACGCCATCATACATCGCTGCTGACAAGCAGGCCTAGCCCATGCTGCTTGCTTCTGAAGTGTTGTCCTCAAAGAGGTGAAACCAACTCCATGGCCGCCTATCAGGTCGATCGTGGCTTTGCAGCGCTGTGGCGCCGGGACACACAGGACCACGCGTGGTGCGTTCCCAGTTCTGGTTCTAATCGTGCGCTGAACGAGGTGGACAACCCCCAAAACCTGAAGCTTACCATCAGAAGCATCTTCGTTCCCTAAACCCTAAACCCCCAAACCCTAAACCCCTAAACCCTAGAGCACCCTAAACATCGACGCTTTGAAGGCTGGAAAACCCTTTGGGAACATGGGCAAGAAGTCGGGTAAGCCCTGCAGGTGAAACTGTTTTGAAGCCGATACAGAACCTAAAGCCCTAGTATAGGTTCCCTTGTCAATAGCTAGAACCAAGAGGCCTTGTGAGGGCTACAGTATACCCATACACGGACTACTAGATCCCTATGCTATCTCGAGCCGAGATTTCTTAAGCGACTGGCCTCAAATATGTAGGGGGCTTACTTATCGGTTGAGGGTGTAAGGGCTAGGGTTTGGGGTTTAGGGTTTTGGAGTTTTGCCGAGTTTTATATAATGTGATGTCATATTCATATCCCTTCTTGCCTCGGATCCTGCCCCCCAATTAGACTAGACCCCGAACCCGAAGCCCAGCTCTCAACCCGAACGGAACCCTCAACAAATCCCACATCGCCTGAGAGCGACGCGCTTGAGAACTCCTAAACCCGGCAGCATGAACCCTAAGCCTCAACAGAAAAAACAGCTGAAAGCCTGAATCCTAAACTCACAGCATCCGCCCTCACCCGAACACTAAACCCGAAAACCCTAAACCCTGAATGCTAAATCGAATCCAATCCTCTCACCCGGAGCTTCACTCCGCAAGCCCTAGACTTAGTAAGTAAGGTTATAAGTACCTTAACTGGGCTTACAAGTACTTTCAAGCAGCCATCTTGCTTATAACCGTAGCAAATAAGTAAGTCCCATGACCCTTTGCGTAAGACGACGGCCTCAGCCCTACAGCGAATATCAGAAAGTTGGAACATGGATTTGGGAGGATTCGGGCTAGGATCCCTTATACTTTACCTTAAGGGCATGAGGAGAATGATGTTCCAACTTTCTGGCTTCTACTATAAACACAAACCAGCCTAAACCCCCAGAGCTGCCCCCTGACTCAACCCTGATGAGCCCTTATAGCCGATAAACCCTCGAAACCTAAGCCGCTGCCTCTGGGGTTATACTTGAAGGGGCAGGGGACTTAGTAAGTAGGTTATTATAAGTAAATTTATAAGTGCCCTAAATGGAGTTACCCTAATAATAAACCTACTTATAGCCAGCTTACTAAGTTCCCTGCCCCTTCAAGTAACTACCTTAACTGGGGTCATAAGTATTGATAAGTATAGCCACATTGCTTCTAACCCTAGTTACTCCACCCCAGGATCCTGAATTTCCCTAAACCCTAAACCCTGAACCCTAAACCCTAAACCCTAAACCCTAAACCCTAAACCCTAAACCCTAAACCCTGAACCCTAAACCCTAAACCCTGAACCCTGAACCCTAAACTCTAAACACTGAACGCTAAACCCTAAACCCTAAACCCTGAACCCTAAACCCTAAACCCTGAACCCCAAACTCGATGCTTCATGTAAAAGTTCGGGCCTCTGGGGGGACAAGTGCCGGGACCCCAAGTGGTTGCTCCCCGTTCCATCACTCTGCAGGTTTTGCCCCCAGGCCCAACCTCGCCGTGAGGTAGGGCTTTTGAGGGGTTAGGGGTTTGGGGGTTCAGGGGTGTAGGGGTGTTTTGGGGTTTAGTGGTTAGGGGTTTAGGGGTTTAGGGGTTAGGGGTTTGAGGTTTGGGGGTTTAGGGGTTTGAGGTTTAGGGGTTTAGGGGTTTAGGGTTTGGGTTTAGGGTTTAGGGGTTAGGGTTTATGGGTTTAGGGCTTTAGAAGTTTCAGAAACTAGGGTACCTTCGTTGGGCGTCCTGAAAAGTTGCGGATCCTACATTCATGGTTGAATTTTAGGATGCCGTTTTCCTGAAAGTCTCATGTATGGTTTCGGCTTGAAGGGTTTAGCATTGAGGGAGCCTGTGCGTTTGGCTTGGTTTGGAAAAGCTCTTTGGGACATAATCTCGAAGCTTTCTCGGACTTTCTAAGTTGTATCTCGGTGTGTATGATCTTTCAGCTGGCTTTGCAGGGTTTTGAAGCGTTCTTTTCGAGGTGTTTGAAAAAGTCTCCTTATTTCCCTTGAGTGTGACTTAACGGTTAACGGGTGAAGAAAATGTTAAACAGGTCTCGTGGTTTAGGGCTGAAGAATGGCGGCTACGGGGCTAGCAATAGGAGGCAATTAGGGCTTAAGAATTATTGTTCGCAAAAAAAAAAAAAACAACCTCGGTGGCATGTTTGGATGATCATGGTGCTCAGAGTTTAGGGCCACGGAGAAGTATTTGGGCAGTGGTCATTTCTCGCGTCAGCCAAGCAAGCACTAGTTTGGTCCAGTGCAATGGCATGGTGAGAAGCACAAACTTCACAGCCTTCCGCATGCTCGCACGCACGCACTGCCAAACAATCCTGTCTATGCGAAGGATCCAATATATTACCCTAAACCCTAAACCCCTAAACCCTAAACCCCAAACCCTAAACCCCTTAACCCTAAACCCTAAGGTGCTCGAATGAGCCCCGCAGCCAAAAACACAGGCGAGCATGCGTATTTAGGGCTGCTCCAGCAAGTGACGATCTGTCCGTCGTTCCTGATAGCTGCGCATTGAATATGGGAGTTTCCGAAAATTAGGAATTTCGCCAATAGACGGGGGCAAGCATGTTGGTAGTTTTGCCGTGAAGTGCTGGTGGTCTCCCAGTTTGGAGTTTAGGGTGTAGAGCTGAGGGTCCCGAAGCCCTAAACCCGAACTAAGTCTAGGTTAAGAATACCAGAAAACACGAGGGTAACGGCAACAGCAGGCCTGACAAAGACCGGTCTGAAACCAAGACGTCCAAGGACACTGCTCGAAAAGTCTTAGCACATCATACCGTTCACCAAACACCGAAACCGTCAAATCCCCAAAACAGACTGTCAAGCAGCACATTTCCCAAAGCCTGTGGTAGCCCCTAGGGTGAAAGGTCTAATTAGGGTTTAGGGTTTAGGGATGGCACACCCTCTAACACCCTTACCGGCCCGATCACTAAGCAGGCGGCTGCTGTTCACGCTGCCGACGCCGCTGAAGTTCGAAGCGTTGGTGCTGGCCGTCGCCAGCGCCTCTGCATCCTTGGTTCAGGGCTTCGGGCTGATCGGCTTACAGACGTATCGGGCTTATGGAGCGTACAGGGATAGGGTCGGGGGCGGGCGTTTGTGGTGGGTTGCTGTAAGGGTTCCTTGCAGTGGTTCCTAGATGTTTGTTGAGCGTCTCTCTTCTTCAACATCCGGGCTCAAAGAACTAGATAGACCAAATATGTAAGGCCGAAAAGTTTAAAGTTCTCCCATTGAGTCATTGGCGTAAGTTGTAGGGGCGTTTCAGGCTTTTTTAAAGAGTTTAGGGTCTAGAGTTTGGAGTCTGGGCCAGGGACTCGTAGTAAGGCTTTTAAGCTTTATACTTTGCGATTTAGAGTTTAGTTAGGGTCAGGAAATCCATTAAGGCCTTTTCTGTTTGCCTAGGGGCTTTGTTGAGGTTCCTTTAAGCGAGCACTGAACTCTAAACCCCTGAACCCCCTTATCGAACTATAATTTAAAGGACACCTTAAAGGAATCCTGGAGGGTTCCTTAGGGTTCCTTCAGGGGTTTAGGTTTTATAGGGCTTAGGGTTTAGGGTTTAGGGGGTTCCTTTAGGGGTTTGGCTTTAAAGAGTACTTAGGGTTCCTTTGTACGGGTGCCTTGAAGGGTTTAGGATTTCGGCCCTAGAGGCTTGTACTGGGGATCCTTTAGGGGTTACTTTAGGGGTGCCTTTAAGGGATCCTTTAGGGGTTCTATGTGTGGTTCTACAATAGGGTCCTTTAAGGGTTTAGGGCTGAGGGACTTGACTTCTTGGGGGTTTTACGGCTCAGGGTTTCAGGGATTTGGGGCTTCGGGGTTAACCTTTTTGGGTTCTAGGGTTTTACTGGGCCTTGCGGCGCAAAGCAAGGTCTTTTTGGGGTAACGTGGGCTGCTCATGCGGCTGTGGTGTTCAGGTTTTAACGTGTAGTAATCGCTTGAAAAGGTCCATGGTCTGTGCCAGAAGACCAGTATATAAACAAGCACGGTCAACCACTAAAACTACAAACACAACTGTACCTTGGTTGATACAAACACAACAGCCTCAATTTGCTGCTAAAGGAAAGCACAAACAGTTGGAACATGGATTTACTATGATTAGTGCCAGGATTCTCTGTACCTACACTTAAGGGCATGAGGATATTGATGTTCCAACTGCGGGGATTCTACAAAATAGAAAAGAAACCAAAACAAAAGCTGTCCAGTCCTAAACCCTAAACCCTAAACCCTAAACCCTGAACCCTAAACCCTAAACCCTAAACCCTAAACCCTAAACCCTAAACTAAACCCTAAACCCTAAACCCTAAACCCTACATCCGAGCCGCCGTGGCCTTACCGGCCGAGCGGAGGGACCCGGCAGACTCGCGGCCTTGACTTTCTGAAGCTTCGGGGTGGGGTTTGGAGTTTAGTGTGTAGGGTTTAGGGTTGAGGGTTTGGTTTAGGGTTTAGGGTTTAGGGTTTAGGGTTGAGGGTTGAGGGTTTAGGGTTTAGGGTTTAGTTTAGGGTTTAGGGTTTAGGGTTTAGGGTTGAGGGTTGAGGGTTGAGGGTTGAGGGTTGAGGGTTGAGGGTTTAGTTTAGGGTGTAGGGTTTAAATTAGGGGTGTAGAGAACCAGGGTTCTTATAAGAAGCCGCGCATGAAGGGATCTACAAGGGGTGCTTTCCGGATTTTGGTGATGGCTTTGGGGATTTGTGGGTTAAGGTTTCGGTTTCGGGCTTTAAGATTGGCGCTTAGGGTCTTGGCCTATCGTGGGTTACGTCAAGTCTTCGAAACGACTACAAGTAGCCTTGATACTGCAAAACAAACCTTAAACTTGACCCTAAACCCTCAGCCGTAAGCCCCTAAACCCCGAACCTCTAATCTTAATCCTAATACCCTGAAGCCTGAACCCCCCGAGCCCACACCCCCAACACCCTAAACCCTAAAGCCCTGAAGTCTAAACCCTAAACACTAACTAGGTTCTTCAGTAGCCCCATTACAATAAGGCTACCCTTTCCCTAGTACTCAGTTTTAACAAGCGAACCCCAAAATAACAAGGGCAAAAGGGTACCACTCAGGAACGAACCCAGATCCGAATCCCAGAATCCTAAAACCCTCATCTTGGAAGCCTCACGGCCGTCCATGGCTCCAAGAACCTACCAAAGGGCTCCAAGGACTCATAAATATATATATATGTATATACACGGCTTTTTGGGCCCAAAGACCATAATAAAGAAGGCTTTTAGGCTATGTTGATTCCCACGGCTACTGCAGAAGCCTAAATGATTGAGAGGCACCTGTATCCCCAAACCCTACAAAATAGTGGGTTATGACCCCCTAATTAGACGGTATAACCTCTAAAACGGTAGGTTTTCTCATCCACAGGTAGGGCTGTAGGGTTCTGAAATTCTTACTTACACCATTGCGTAAGGTTCCATCTTATCGGTATACTATAATATGCGCCCAAACCCTCGTCGAGTTAGTACGGCCCCTATATTCCCTGTTTTTATGGGACCTATCATTCGGGCAGGGCGCTGCAGGCACCCCAAAACCGCTCAAGCCTAGAGAAAAAACGCAACCCTCAGAAATCTTCGCTAACCCCACGAAACCATAGACAATCCGCAGCTACCCTATGAATATCCTATGCAAACCCATGTAGCCCTCGAGCAACCGATGAATATCTGAGTCTCAAACCCCGCACAAAAAGAAACTTAAACCCCAAACTCCTCAAAAACTCACCTTAGCCCGTTTTTCTGCCCAATCCCTGGAACCCAAACCCTCTAAGCAAAAAGCCTGGGGTTCGGGGCCCATTGTACTATAAATAGAAGAAGGAAGCCCCAAAACAGTATTGACAATTATTTAAGCCCCTACACTATAGAACCCCTATTCTAAACCCCTTAAAGCAACCCGTTGAAAGGATCCCTTCAAAGGAACCCTATTCTAATTATTTAGGCCCCTATACTATACTAAACTCCCATAATACCCCCCTTATAGTACTCCTTACAGAGCCCTTTAACACGAACCCTTTAAAGGAACCCTATTCTGACTATTTAGGCCCCTATATGGGTGGTTGTCAAAATTATGGTCCCTTTTTGGGTACTCTAAATAATAGGTGCCGCACTATAATAAGGACCCAAAAAGGGACCATAATTTGGACAACCACCCATATTAGAGATCCAAGGTCCAGCTGCTGTTGCGGCGTGACCCAGGCCCGTCGGTGATCAGGGCTCCCCGGGAGCCTCCGAGAGCACAGTTTATTAGGGTTTAGGGTTTAGGGTTTAGGGTGTTAGGGTTCAGGGTTTATGGTTCAGGGTTTAGGGCTTTGGGTTTGGGGTTTGGGTTTAAGGCTTTTGGTTCGGGGTTGTGTGAGGGCTTCTAGGGCGTTACTAAGTTCTCTAGGGGTTCTAGAAAGCTTCATAAAGTGTCAAGGCTTCTAGGGTTCCATAGAGTTTTCTAGAGTGTTATAAAGCTGAATGGCTGAATGAAAGGCGAAGCGATTTGCGGTTTCGGTGTAGTTTGGGTTTCAGTTCTATGGATTTGAATTTGATAGGGCTGTATTCTCCGTCTTATAAGTATAAGCGAGTTTCCAGGTTTGTATCAGGGTTGTGTTAGGGCTGTCAGGTTTTCTTGAGGTTTTTAAGGCTTTTATGAAACCAAAAGTAAGCCCAAGTACCCAGATAGCAGGGCTGTAGGTCTCAAAGACCATCTAAGTGGTAGGTTGTTTGTTACTATATGGCTCTTTGACCCTTAGGAGTGAAATTCGACCCTCCCAAAACCCTAAACCCAAAGCCCTAAACCCTGAACCCCAAACCAGAAACCCTAAACCTCGGAGTAGCCCAACTGTGGGTGCTCCTTGACCGAAGGTCTTGTGGGTTTGGGCTTCGCAGGGTGAGATCGGGGAATCTAGGATTCAGGATGCATACTGGGAGGATCATGGGACGTAGTAAGTAAGGTTCCTTAGACGGGTTCTACAAGGAGGGTTTAGAGTCTACATGGAGGGTCATGGGACGAAGTAAGTAAGGTTATAAGTTATAAGTATCTTTGGGGCTGTAACTAGTTATGGGTGTAGTTATCTTGTTTTTTGACTTTGATCACTAAGTCCCAAGATCCTTCAGGTCATGTCTTTCGGTTAGGATTCGGGATGCATGAAGGCTCTACTTCTACATCAGGTTTAGGTTTTAGGGTGTATAGCCTTTCCGCAGCACTTAACTATTGGCTCAGAGAACCGACCCTGACGAAAGCATGCACTATCACTACTAGTCTCACCACAATAAAATCAAAATGTACCTGCGCCAATTTTCAACGGGAAGCTGTATGTGGACTTGTAGATTAGGGTTATGGGTTTAGGGCTTGTGGGTTCAAGTTTTAGCGTCTAGCGTTTAGGGTTTCGTGGTCAACCCCGAACGCTTGAACCATCTACTTAAAACAAGCCTGGGCAACCATCTACTTAAGACAAGCCTGGGCAAGCCTATACCATCTGCTGAACCATACTACATGAAACAACAAGGAAGTCAACGGCAAGGACAACAAACTACAACTAGTCTCAAGACAGGCAGCTACAAGACGCAAGAGACTGACTACATAAGTACTTTCCAGGAACGTATAAATTACAAAACCAAGCGAAATTCTAGCAACAACGGAACAGACACGACAAGAACAACCTGGCCCTTTGTAAGGCCTACATTCGTAGGGCTCCTTAATATGATTTCCTTGTTCGAGTCCATCTTTCAAAGGATGGGTTGTTTGGGTTTCGGGTTCTATCTGAGTTTGCATAGTTTGGACCAGGGTGTTGAACTCTTCAAGCTAAATGACATATTCGGGTTACGAGTTCGCACATCGACAGATTTCTCATAAGAGAAACTATAACTGTTGCACCGTAGCGACCGTAGCTTTCAAGAAGGCGACGAAACACAAACCCTCCCACACACACACACACGCACACGCACACACTCGGAGACATACACAAACAATAACACACATGAATCACAAGCAAACTAAAGCCGGCCTAAAGACAAACGAAAACCCAAGCTAAAACACCCACACCACCACACACCCAAAATCCTAAACCCTAAACCACAAAATAAAGCGCAGGCCTGTGGAGGATTTGCTGGAGGCCCTCGAGGAGGAGCCCCGTCCGGCTACCGTGAGTTCGAAGGTCGGCTCGGTCGGGGAAGGGGCGGCGTCCTGAGCTCCCGGGTTCCTTTAAAGGAACCCCTTAAAGGGTTCAGGGTTTAGGGTTTAGGATCTATGAATTGGCTATAAGGGTAAACGATTTTAGTGCCGCCGAGAGACACTGGGCTTGTACAAAGTGATCGCCGGCATGTCCCTCCTCCTAAGCGTCCAGAGTGCAGTTAGGCTGGGGCTGTACAGTTTCAGGGTGTATGGCTGCGGTTTCCTCAAACCCCAAACCCTGAACCTTAAATCCCTAGGGCTGAGAAGGCTGAAGACTCAGAACACCCCAAACCCAAACACCCCAGTAGCCTACACCTGAGATACCTCTTAGGCACGGACAGACCGCTGTGTAAAGTTTGAATTTTTTCGGCACTTCAGCCTGAGGCTCTGGGTTCTTATTTGGGTTTAAGTTTAAGGGTTTAGGGTTTAGGGTTAAGGGTTTAGGGTTTAGGGTTGAGGGTTTTTTTTGAGCTCCTTTTTAATGCCTGCCATTCCAAGGTCTGACACACACTGGGTTTAGGGTTTAGGGTTTTTGGGTTCAAGATGCTTTAGCGCCTAGGCCCTGCGGGTTGGGGGTTTGCTGCTCAGGCTTGGCCTGTTTGAAGGACCAGGGGACTTGGTAAGCAGGGTCCTAAAGAGGGTACCTACGGCCTACGGCTTATTGATTCTTGCCCCCCGGCTTAAAGTACTTCCTATCACTACGAAGCACCCTTCAGGCCAATAAAATGTCAAGACGTTCGGGTGTGTATAGAGCACAGCTACTTGCAACCTGGCAATACATAAAGGCCAAAGATCATGAATCCAATTCAACGGTGCACTCACCACTGACAAGTGGCTAGTATGGACTCACATCATAGTCCCGAAGCGTGAAGCAGAAATCTAGCAACGGTGGGAGTGGCCAGGATAACAAGGGGCGTGGAGGAGACAACCCGTCAAACCGGAAAGCCGAAACGGAAAAGCCGCAGCGAAGCGAGCCAACATGCCCTGAAGGAAAACACAAGGAAGAATGTTGTTAATGATTCCGACCCCTATATCACACAGCACTACACCACTTACAATGCCTTGAAAGCGACCGTTGGAACGACACTTAATACAAAACGTTGACCCGCCACTCAAAGGACCAATACCCAGGGGCTCAAAAATAGCCCCAATGCCTTGTATAGTATGGTCCGTAAACCCCAGAGCCGCAAAATATGAGTCCTTAGCCCGAAACCTTCAACCCCTATACTAATAACCCCTGTATCCCTAAATCCACACTTTGAAAAAAAACACAAGCCAGGCGGCGGCTCGCGCTTCCGGAACCCGAAGCCTCCGGCCAGAAGAAGCCCCAGGACGCATAGTCCTTGAATTAGTATCAAGGCTTCCTTAAAAGGGTCTATAAAGGATGACACTATAAGGGTTCCTGAGAAAGGTTCCACAGCCCCCAGGATGCAAAGTCCTTGGCTTTGGGTTTTGGGTTAGTGCTTGAGGGTTTCGGGTTTACGGTGTAATTAGGGACTAGAAAATAGGGTTTAGGGTTAAATAGCGTTTAAGGATTAAGGTAAAGGGTTTTCTGAAGGTTCTGGTTGGTGGCGACGGATGTTAGGAAGGGCTTCCAGTAGTCTCCATTGTAGTTCCTATTTTGGGTAACCAACATTCATATTGCAGGTTGCTAACTGCAAATATGGCTGACCACGAAAAGGATCTTGGTTAAGGGTTCGATAGGGCTTCTACAAGGGTTCTGCTCTATAGCTCTATAACGGCTTCTGAGTGGGTTTTGTTGGGTTCTGGTTTGTGGATCAGGGTAGGCTTCAGAGTTTAGGGTACAGGGTTCGTGCAGGCTAAACCAGTGTCTCCCTGGTTTGAACGGGTTTTATCAGACTCTTTCAAAGTGTCTTACGAGGGTTGTAGATGCTTGTTTAAGGGTCGTTCGTTTACTGTTGAGGTCAAGGCCCGTTAGGGATTAGGGTTCCGGTACCCCTTAAACGACATCGTGCACATAACTCATAACTCTTGCCTTCGCACTGGGTGCATGCCCAGATCTCGTGGAGTTTCCAACACGTGGGAAAGAAGATGTCGTCCCCATGAACAGGTGCAGCGATATCCTGCAGGTCTACTGGGACCTGCAGTCTTCCGGTGCCTCCCAAAGTGCTGCACAATTTGTGGCACACAGGTGGGTAAAGCTCACTGGACTTCCCATCAGTTGTCCTCCCGAACTCCGGGTCAGCTCCGTGACGGTTTAGGGTTTAGGGGTTTAGGGTTTAGGGTTTAGGGTTTAGGGTTTAGGGTGTAGCGTCAAGGTCTGCCTTTGAAAACTTGAGGCAACCAGCGATGGACATCAGATTGATCTATCGCTTAAAGACCATCAGTGGCAGCACTGCAGTCGCCGGAGCACCACAGGACCAATTTCTTCTGTTTTTGAGAAGCGTTTTCTCGAAAGCTCTGGCTTAATGGTACAGAAGCATTCCTCAAATACTGATCGGAAGTCGTTTGAGGATTTGAGGAAGATGTTTCAATGTTCGGGCTGAGCAGATTAGGCCACTAAGGAAGACTTCCCTTCCAGGTGCATATAAGATTGAGGACTTTAGTGCGGATTGTTATCCGTGGTTAATAGCGCTTGAGGGCTGGGGGTGTTCTGAAAGGGCTCTTAGAGCAGTCTCCGGATTTCAGGTCTAGGTCTTTCGGTGTGTAGGGTTGAGGGATTTGGGGATTACGGGAACATAGGGTTTAGGGGCTTAAGGCTTTCGGGGCTTGGAGTTGAGGCAATTAGGGTTTAACTGTAGGGGCCGGAATTGGGCTTGAAAACGGTTTCAGGATTCAAGAGTGCAGGGCGTAGCGATATTATTTATGCTGGCTGCTCCCGAAACTTTGCTGCAAGTCTAGAGGTCTGGCACCGGACTTGCACAAGATTCCATACAAGTCGCGAAACCCTAAACCCTAAACCCTAAACCCTAAGACCCTAAACCCTAAACCCTAAACCCTAAACCCTAAGACCCTAAACCCTAAAGCCTAAGACCCTAAAGCCTAAAGCCTAAAGGGCCCCAAGCCCTGACAGAACCATGGTAAGCCTACTTGCCCAGTATCTTAGGGAAACTAAAGGTTAACCTTTGGGATCATATAGGGATTATAGTAATGTAGGAACCTGATTAAGAAACCTTGGGCCTTTATTATGGTTCCTTATATGAATCCTACTATTTTGGGGGTTATAGGCCCAGGGTTTCTTAATCAGGTTCCTACATTACCCCAAAAAGGTTAAAGGTTACCTACTCTACTACTAAGTTAGACTTCCGACTCGACACGACAACTTCTTCGACAACTAGATAAGGAACGACGGACGGCAAAAGTTCAAAAGCGTCGAACGACAGCGTCGAAACCGTAAACGACCTCGGCCAACCGCGAAACCCAAGACACAATCCCTACAACAGAAAACGCTTACAAGACCCTCGGTGCCAGAGAAAAACTCGAAAAAAATACCTAAAAACCACGACAACATTAACTCCATGTGAAAAGTCATAAAGACAACTTCTGGAACCACAGAACCCTTACAGAACTCTCATCGGACCTCGCCCTCAACCCGAGGCCCCTAAACCCCTAAACCATAAAGCCCTAGACTCATGACCCCAAAACCCCTAAACCCTAAATCCCTAGCCTAAACTCTCAAACCATCTCAAACCCCTAAACCCTTAACCCTGAAACCTTGGAAACATCAACCGCCCTGTGCGCTCCAGTCACCCCCCAGAGCTGCCCCACCAACCATGGCGACGTTTTCCACCCGGGTCCTGCCGTATGGTTGTGGTTTAGGGGTTTGGGGTTTGGGGCCGGAACCCGAAAAAACTCAGGGATCTATGCTGAAACAGGGCGCATCGGAATTACCAGAGTGGAGCAATATTGAATTGATTGTTAGGAGCTATGGGCGGGAACAGCAAGTAATTCAAAGATAAGTCACAGAACCTGGTATATGTCCAGTGTTTCCAAACCTAAGTGCTGTGTTACCATGTGTGATGTGCGCGTGCTTGCTGAGGGAGGCCTGTTGCGCTAGGTCAAAGCTACCTGTGCTTGAGAAGGATGTGGAGTTTAGGGTCCTAGGTTGATGAAGATAGCCCAGGAGCAAACCCCCCCTTTCGGCTTGAAAAGGGGGCTGGCTTTTAGGCATTTTTTCAAGCTTCAAGCTCGAACTAAGACTGGGTGCGGGGTGGTTTGTAGCTACGGAAGCTGCGACGTCGGCAAAAGAGGATTGTTCACTTGCTGGAAGTGGGGTACACCGAGAACCGCTCTACCAACAAGCCGCGCTTGAAGGCAGCCTCTTCTATGCTGATGCATACCTCCCGCACGTCAACGTGCGTTTGAAAGCACACCCGTGGCCTCTTATTGTCCATGCTGCCAGCTGTCGTCCAAGGCATTGGTGGGCAGGTGGCACATTTCAAACCGGCATCGAAGGCCTCATCACCCTTCCCAACGAAAGTTTAGGGTTTGGGGTTTAGGGCTTAGGATTTTGCTTCCAAGTACTATTCCCTGAAAGGGGTGCAGGCACCTCAAACCGTGACAAAGCTATGTTCACTCATATGGGAGTTTCCGAAAATAGGGGACCCGAATATGGTACCCTAAATAGTAGGATCCTTATTATAAGGACCCCAAAATAAGCTACCCCCAATTTTCGGAAACTCCCCAAAAAATTCAGGTCAACTCTAGGAGTCTCCCTTGGCTACTGGGGTTCTTGCAAGTACTTTCTGTTTGGGCACTCGACCCCTCAGCCTTCAGCTCTAAAACCCCCAAAACCCAAAACCCCACCCGCAGAACTCTTATGAAAGCATACTGTTTGGGAACTTCAACCCTTCATGCGGTTTGGGATGTTATCCCCATTGCTCCGGATAGGATGTGAAAGGGTCCAAACCCTCCAAGAGCCCCAAGTGAAGACTTGCGCAGGTAGTATCCAAAACCCTAAACCCTAAACCCTAAGCCCTAAACCAAGCAGCGGGAGGTTCAATACTTCGTGCCTGTGCGCTCTTGTGCACCATCACGAACTTAGGGGCTGAGTGCCCTAGCCCCCAAAAAAGGATAACCTTTTCAATTATGGTAGTGTTATACAAACCCCAGAAGGTTAAAGGTTACCTAACTAAGAGAATACACCCTGAACCCTAAATGACCCTAAATCCTAAACCCTAAACTAAACCCTATAACCTTAACACCAACTCCCTTAGGCCCTTAAAACCCTTAAAGACCTCAAACGTCTACAGCCCTTAAACCTTCAACCCCGTATAACTTATAAGCCCCTACACCGTTATCACCTTAATGCCCGAAATCCTCTAACCCCGAAGCCCATTAAACTATTAAAGCCGTAAGCACTCAAGCCCATTAAACTATTAAAGCCGTAAGCACTCTTTCCACCCCCCCCTATAACCCTAAACCCTAATTAACCCCAAGGCCCGTTAAACCTCTAAAGCCGTAACCCTTTAAAGCCCTTAAGCCCGTAAATAAGCCCTTTGCAACCCTGAACCGTGAAACAATCCCCGGCCCTAAATGCTTAAAGGAATCCTTAAAAGGAAACCCTACTATATCCTGCAAAAGGAACCCTAAAGCCCTGCCTTCTACCCTAAACCCTAAACCCTAAAACCCCTAAACCCCTAAAACCCTAAACCCTAAAACCCTAAACCCAAAACCCAAAACCCTAAACCCTGAACCCCTAAACCCTAAACCCTAAAACCCTTAAACCCTAAACCCTAAACCCTAAAACCCTAAAACCCTAAAACCCCTAAACCCTATCCTTTAAAAGGAGCCCCTAAGGGCCCTGCTTTCTACCCTCGGCCCGCTCGGCCCGCTCCTGGCAGGGGTCTCCGGGGCCTCTTCGGTACCGGGCGGCGTAGGCGCAGAGGCAGGAGGCGGGTTGCCGTCCACACCTTTAAAGGGACCCATAAGGGTTCTATAAGGGATCTATAGGAATAGAGCCTTTATGGCCCGTAATAGTGGGTTGTAGGGTTTAGGGTTATAGGGTTGTAATGTAGCTGAGATTTTGGGGCTTGGGGATATAATGTGGTACGTAAGGTGTAGGGTTTCTGGACGTAGGTTTGGGCTCTGTGAAAAAATGTTGGGCTTAGGGTTATAATGCTATCCACACCTGACCAGGACCCCCCAAGGGCCCTGTAATGGAGCCTTTATGGCCCGTAATAGTGGGTGTTTGGGGTAGGGAGGATTTGGGCCTAGGGGGTTTAGGGCTTAGGGGTTAGAGGTTTAGGGTTTAGGGCTTTTGGGGTTTTGGGGTTTAGGGCTTAGGGGTTAGAGGTTTAGGGTTTAGGGCTTTTGGGGTTTAGGGTTTAGGGCTTTTGGGTTTAGGGTTTAGGGGTTTAGGCTTAGGGGGTTCAGGGCTTAGGGGTTTAGGGTTTATAATGTTGTAGGGTTTAGGGCTATAGGTTTTTAGAGTACCTGGGATTTCCAGCTTTGGGGTTGTATTGCAGGGTTTGAGGTTTAGGGTTTTGCTCTGGGGTTTAGAGTGTAGGATTTAGGGTCACATGGTTACAGGGTGAAAACGTGTAGCGTTTTGGGCTGTGCATTTTTTGAGCTTAGGGTTACTATGTTCAATGTTGTAGGGTTCGGGTTACGAGTCTTTAAACTGCCTGAGAATTGGGGCTTTGGGTTTATAGGGTTTAGGGGTTGTAGGGTTTAGGGTTATAGGGTTGTAATGTACCTGAGATTTTGGGGCTTGGGGATATAATGTGGTAAGGTGTAGGGTTTCTGGATGCAGGGTTTGGGTTCTGTGAAAATGTTGGGCTTAGGGTTATAATGCTATGGCTACTATGGGTTTAGGATTCAAGGCTATAGGGTGTAGGGGTGTGGGTCATAATCTTATAAGGTTTCGGTGGACAGGGTTGCATAGGGTTTAGGGCTTGATAGGGTTTTCGGGTTTAGGGCAAAAGGCGAGATATGGGGTTTAAGGGTTCTGGGTTTTCAGGGCTCTCTTGCGCGTTGTTGGCGTGTGAAAGCGCTGTCAGCGCTTCTGCAAGGTCTTTATCAGCGGTTTGTAACGGCTTCTAGGCCTTCCTTCGGGCCGTGTGGGAGCTATGTGAGCGATCTACTAAGGACTTATACAGGTTTTAAGTGTGTGCTGTGTTCGAGCTTCCGAAAGTGGGGCTTGGGGTGTAACCTTAAGGTTGAAGAATTGCCTTTGAAGCTCGAGGGTGCCTCAGGAACGCTCGTTAAATTGAATAAGCTTCTTACCAATATGGAGAATTCAGTAGTTGCAAGCCTTTGTGGTTCTCACGACTCATCATGCTTCTTCGTAGGCTTGGATGTGGACACCGTGAAGTGTAACGGGATAAAATAGGGTGTGGGGCTTTGCCGTTCAGACTCACGCCTAAAGGCTTTGGATGTGTGGGTTGTTGATCATGGTAGTGCTACTGGTTTAGGCTTTCCCAGAATAAAACCTGTGAGGGAGCTGCTTCTCGTGACCTAAGGAATATTCCTGTTAACTAAGGCGACTTGCGGATTAAGGCTGGATGTCCCACTGAAATCACGTAAGAACACGTAAGCAAAAGGGAACACGTAATCCTGAGCAAACACCCCAAACCCCTAAGCCACAAACCTGCACAATAGAAGCCGACAACAAGTGCAGAAAATAAAACAGCAGAACGAAAATGAACACCCAAAACATTAAATCGTCAGAAAAACCCTAAACCCTACCCTTCAAGGATCCCTTTAATGGAACCCCTGAAGAAACTCTTAAAGGAAGCCATAAACGAACCGTAAAAGCCAAGGCACTGGGAGCTTGGGGACCAGCTCCCATATCGCCCACGGGGAAGGTGGTGATCTCCCACAAG
Source organism: Symbiodinium sp. clade A Y106 (assembly GCA_003297005.1). Lineage (NCBI taxonomy): Eukaryota > Dinophyceae > Suessiales > Symbiodiniaceae > Symbiodinium > Symbiodinium sp. clade A. The sequence goes on along the minus strand of BGNK01001104.1, from coordinate 57,798 downwards.
ACCGCAGAGTTTCGAGTTTAGGGTTTAGGGGGGTATAAAGGTTATAGGGGTTTAGATGTATTTTCGGGTTTTGAAAGAGCGTTAATAGTTAGAACGGGCTTGGGGGTATGATCCAGTACAATTACAGGAAGGCTCGTGGGACTTAGCAAGTAAGGTTATAAGTACCTCAAATGTTATAAGCAGTTATAAGTATAGTTACCCGAATTATAACCCTAGCTACTAAGTCCCATGATCCTTTAGGTACAGGAAGGAACCCCAAAGAACAGTATTGGTAGGTATTGGTAATTACTAGTTCATGGTTGGGATAGGATTAAAATTTTGCAGTTTTATTCCTTATTGGGTTCAAGTAGCCATAAAAATGTAAAAAGTTACCAAACTATGACAAAGATTACTCAAGCTCCTATGCTGTCGAACTGCAAACTTTCGGGATGAGAGTCTCCCTCCGGGACGTGGAAACGGCGGCACAAGAATCCCAAAGGCCCCAATTCATCTTCTGGGCTTTGAAGTAGCCCGGGAGAAAAAAGTACAGGCTTCTATTTCATAATGGTTCCCTTGGAGTACTTAAAGGATCATGGGACTTAGTAACTAGGGTTATAATTAGGGTAACTATACTTATAACTACTTATAACCCCAATTAAGGTACTTATAACCTTACTTACTAAGTCCCATGATCCTNAAAGGATCATGGGACTTAGTAACTAGGGTTATAATTAGGGTAACTATACTTATAACTACTTATAACCCCAATTAAGGTACTTATAACCTTACTTACTAAGTCCCATGATCCTCCAAGTAACAGGTTCCCAAAAAAGTATGAAAGTATGGTACTCCAAGGCCCAGTCTTGTATTCCTTCAGGCCGACGGTTCCATAAGGAACCCTGGTACCCTCTTCCCTTAAACCGCCCCCTTTCCGACTTATCGGTCAGCAGCTCCTGCATGCGATTGGGAAACTCCGAAGCCTAACCGTAGAGATGCTGAGCTTCTTCAGGTATCGAGTCAAGTACCAAACAGTGCTCCATTAGGGCTGTAGGGTTTTAGGGGGTCAGTAGATACTTAAGCCTCAAAGGGGTCCCTATATAAGTACTTTAAGGCCTAAGTATATACTATATGGGTACATGGAGCTTAGGGTTTCTTGGCACCGAAACTTTCAATCCCAGACCCCAAATAGGGCCCCACAAAAGCACGTAAGCAAAAGTTAGGGTAGGGATCTCCCATATAAGCCCCCTTATAATAGAGCCCAATAAGGTAGGGATATCCCCATAAAATGCTTATGCTTATGTGCGTTTTGGGTCCTTGACCAAAACCTCTCAATTCAAAACCCTAAACTCCCTAAACCAAAACCCTCAACCCGCAACCCATGGCACCACGACGATGGCTTGCTGCGTCGTCGCGGCCACCGGGGGCGACGTGGGAAGAATCCTTGGAATGTCTCAGTGGTTGCGCAGGGCTTCACAAAAGTGTGTGAATGTCTAGGCTATTTAAACATGAGAAACATACAAGTTTCTTAGATCTGCAGGGTTCGGTGTACGATCTTTATTCCTAAGGCTTAAGCCCCATGTTGCAACCTCGACTCAGGGACGGGAACCCCGAAACCCTGAACGCTAAACCCCTAAACTACCCTAACCCCTAAACCCTAAAACCTAAAACCTAAACCCTAAACCGGGAACTCTAACTCATAAAGGAACTCGTATTGGAGCCATATCAGGGGCTCCTAACGGAATCCCAAGACCCTTGAAGGAACCCCTGAACCTCGACCAAGCCCCAGGCCCTACTAGGTTCTTGTGGGGTTTAGGGTTGAAGGGTTTGGGGTTTAGGGGTTTAGGGTTAGGGGTTTAGGGGATTAGGGTTTTAGGGTTTAGGGGTTTAGGGTTAGGGGTTTAGGGTTGAAGGGTTTGGGGTTTAGGGGTTTAGAGTTAGGGGTTTAGGGGATTAGGGTTTTAGGGTTTAGGGTCATCAACTTAAGTTACCATAATAGGAAAACCATATTATTTACTATAGATCCCTATTGTGGTACCTTAAACAAATCCCTTAACAAGAGCCCAGCCTAAACCTTAAACCCTACAAAGCCTTGCAACACACATCACATGAACCCACGTTAGAGCCGCCAAAACCCTACACCTTTCTTGCTGAGGGACGGCCTGTTCGCCGTGCGTGTTCAAAGCTGTAGCTCCTTGCGACATGAGCTAGTACCCAAACTCTAATCCTTAAACGCTAAGCCCTTGAACCCTAAATGCAAGGACACATCCTAGCTCCAGCGGAGGTGGCGAGTCTGCTGCAGGCCCCGGGCATCAGCTACCGCAGCCATGGCTTCTACGATGGCCGGCTGCCTCGAAAAGCATGTAGCAGTCCTCTGCAGCAACTCGATCTTGAGGGATCATACCCAGCTCCTGGCCTGCTTTGCTGCCGCGTTGTGCAGACAATCGCAACTCGGATGGAAGCGGGCTTCCCGAAGCGCGTCTTCCACTGTGTGATGAACCCAAAGGGCCATAGCTGCTGTTTTTAGGGTCCTTTTAGGGTTTCCTTTAAGGGTGCTGTAAGGGTTGCCTTAAGGTTTCTATAGGGGTTTAGAGTATCAGGGTCCTAGGTACCGGTACCGTTATGGGGGATACCTTCCCAACTCAGAATAGTCTTTCCTACTATAGAAACCCTAACTTCTCCGGAAGGCAACCTACACGTGTGCCCTGTGATGCAACCCTTATGGAAACCGTTGTAGAACCCCTGCAAGGAGCCGGAGACCGAGAGGTAATATAGCGGCCTCAAATAGTCTTGGAGGCATATTCTACCACAGTTATTATATTGAGGAACCTGAAAGAATAGTAAGTAACCTAGAGGCTCCATATATGGTACCATTATGGAATTAGGTCCCTAACACCCTAATAAGGATGGTCTTTTGGAGCCTAATTCCATAGTGGTACCATATATGGAGCCTCTGGGTAATAGTGTAATTATTTGGGCGCCTGTATTGCCCTAAACCCTAAACCCTGAACCCTGATGCCCGGAACCCCGAAATCCTACGAGGTAAACCCAGGGCTGGGTTCTATATTAATGTGGGCCCCTGATTAAGAAAGCCTGGTCCTATAACCCCGAAATAGTAGGATAGTAATTTTTAAAAGGTTTAGGCTTCCTTTAAAGGGTACTATAATGGTACTATGAGGGTTTTTGGGGTTTAGTGACCTGATTAAGAAACCCTGGTCATATAACCCCAAAATAGTAGGATTCATATAAGGAACCCTAATATGGACCCAGGGTTTCTAAATCATGTTCCTATAGTAGGATAGTAGGATTCATATAAGGAACCCTAATAAAGGACCTAGGGTTTCTAAATCATGCTCCTTCATTATTATAGTACCCTTACTATAGATCCCTTATAGGAACCCTTGTAGACCCCTTTAAAGGAACCCCGAATAAAGGCCCCCAAGGTTTCTTAGTAGTCAAGATGCGTGCCATAGCTCACTCCTGGAGCAGTTGTAGCACCTTCCTCGAAAGTATCAGCTGTATGCTTTAGGGTTTAGGATTTCGTTTTAGGGTTTAGGGTTTAGGCTTTCATGTAGGAACCTGATGAAGACACCTTGGGCCTCTACTAGATTAGGGTTCCTTATATGAATCCTACTATTTTGTCGTTTATAGGCCCAGGGTTTCTTAATCAGGTTCCTGCATTAGGATGTAGGGTGTAGGGTTTTGGGGCTGACGTTTCAGAGTGCTGAAAGGATCGCATGGGCTTAGAACTAAGTGTAAACGACTACAACAAAACAGGGCTTTCTCCTTCGCTAGACAGTGTACAGACAGCGCAGGCCAGGTCCATCAACAGTACTATTATAGGGCCCTGAATGACAAGTAGGGTTTTTGGTGTATACGAATATCCGCATAAACAATTATACTGCGACTCTGCGACCATACATTACTGCTACTTTATAAGATCTCTATATGAGTGAGAGCCGACAGCGCTTTTGAAAAGGGTACTCGGCGTCGGCAGGAAACCCGAAACTCAGATCCCTAATCGCAAGGCCGCAAAAACCCTAAACCTCAAACTCCGAAGCCTATATCCTGAAAGTCATTTGGCGGCTCGAACCCTAAACCCTCAACTATTTAAATCCGAAGCCTGACATGAGCCCTAAACTTTGGCCCTAAACCCTAAACCCATTAAACCCCAACCCTAAACCCCATGTAAGCCCTAAACCCCGGCCGCTCGGCTCGAAAGAAAGTCGACCCTTCGGAAATCTGCTCGTGGAAGTCTGTCAGCAACAGCTGCAGCTTCCGGCCGCGAACATCCCTAAACCCTAAACCCTAAATCCTAAACCCTAAACCCTAAATCCTAAACCCTAAACCCTAAACCCTAAACCCTGTGGCAAATCGCCACGCCAGAAATTCTGCTCAGCAGGGCAGTCTTGCAAGCCTCGCCCTGAGCTGGCGAAATATCCAGCCTTGACTAGGTTCCCCAGTAGGCCCTTAATAATAAGGGTACCCTTTTTCCTACTATTCGGTTTTAATAAGGGAACCCAAAAAGAAAAAGGGTAAAAGGGAGCCTTGAGGAAGCACTCGCTACTGTTGATGGACAAAATCCCGCATTACCCATTATAAGGAATATACCATAATTCCCATAGTTTAGAGTCCTTAAGGTCATGCAGGATTTTGTCCATCAACAGTATGTGCCGCAACTCCTGCTAGAGCTGAAACCTGTCTGAAACCACTATGAACCCCGAAAAGCAGCCTTTACACAAACCCTTGTATACATCCGTCTGAAACCCTTAGCCAGAGGGTCCAACGATGCACCCTCAACCCGAAACCCTAATCCCAAACCCCTAAGCCCACCCGAAACCCTAAGCCTTAAACCCTAAGCCCTAAGCCCTAAACCCTAAGCCTTAAACCCTAAGCCTTAAACCCTAAGCCCTAAACCCTTATCCCTAAGCCCTAAACCCTAATCCCTAAGCCCTAACCCCTAATCCCTAAGCCCTAAACCCTAAGCCCTAAACCTTCCCCGAGCCTCCGTCGTTCCCGCCGTCGGCTCTGCCGTCGGCTGCGCCGTGGCCTCGGCCGTCGGCTCTGCCGTCGGCCGCGTTGCGGCCTCGAGTTCAGGGCCCTAGCAGAAGAGCCCTGAAAAGGGAGCCTCTAAGGATGCCTTAAAGGGTTAGCTGTTAGGGTTTAGTTTAGGGTTTAGGGCTTAGGGTTTAGGGTTTAGGGTTTAGGGGTTTAGGGTTTAGGGTTTAGGGTTTAGGGTTTAAAGGGATCCTTAAAGGGTGCTTTAAAGGGCTGAGGGTTTTACGTGGCCATTAATACTATGAGGTCCCAAACTAGGGCTGGAGAGCCTGGGACCATCTAAGACTGAGTGTTGGGTGTCTGCGGGCTTATCTGGGTTCCATGATATAAGGGGGCTTCATGGGGTGACATGGGTTTTATGGTTTTTGGGGTGGGGTTCTGTCGGCCTACATGGGTTTTACGGCTATGGGGTAGCGGTTAGGGTAAACTATTCCGGACCAAGTCCCACTTGCGGAATTCCATGGCCAAAGGAACGTCTGTAGGCTAGGGTAAGCTGAATTCGCTGCGCCCAAATCCCTAAACGCCTCAATTCAGGAGTTAAGTGCGGTTCTTGAAGTACGTGGAAGGTCTATCAACATTGGCGGTTGTTTGCAAGTGAGGATACCGTTTAGGGTTGAAGGTGTAGAGTTTACAGCGTAAGCTGTTAAGGTTTAAGACTTGGGCAGTCATGACAGCGCTCCACACAAAACCCAAAGCAGCGCAAACACTTCAGCTTGCAAGCCCTAAACCTTTGGCGGGGTATAGGGGCTCATCCCATCCCTCCCCCCTCCAACCCTAAACCCTAAACCCTAAACCCAGGCTTAAACCTTAAGCCCAAAGCCTCGGGGACCCGAAACCCCTAAACCCTTTAACGTTGAGTTTAACGCTTTGGGTTTCGGAAACCCTAAGCCTTTGGAAGATTTCGGGCTTGACGGTTTGAGGTTTAGGGTTTAAGGGTTTAAGAGTTTAAGGTTTACGGTTAGAGGTTTGGGGTTTAAGGTTTAAGGTTTAGGGTTTGAGGTTTAGGGTTTAAGGGGAGTGAGCCCCACACTTGTGGACGAAGTAGCGGCGTAACACAGGCTTCCTTCTTGGTGCTTCTACACGGGTTCTGAAATGAGGGTTCAGTGTATAGAGGCCTTTTATAACCATTGGGCAGGCTTTCACCATGAAACTTGAGTCCTGAATTCGAAGCCCTAAACGAACAAACAGCACCTATGCTTGAATGAACAACGGTAACTTGTAATCTTAGCAGTACACGTGCGAAAAATCATCAACATGCAAAGCGAAAAGAAAACAAACCCCAAGCCCTAAACCCTAAAGGCCCTAAGTTCTAACCCTAAAGAGTACTCGTCCCGTTTGGGATCCTTCATGCATTATTCAGAGAATGCCGCTCGGGAAGCTCGCTTGGAAGCTCACTGCAAAGTGTAGTTTTCACCCAGCAACGCACTGCAAAATGCAATGGCGCTTGCAGCAGTAATCCTGCTCGGACAAGGCTTCGGAGACCACAACCTGCGCAAGCTCCCTAGCTGGAATGGAGCATGATGGCAAAGTGTCCTCTGACCCGAAGCACGGCATCTCGATCCTGTCAAAGTGGAGATTGGCGGCCCTCAAAAGCTGGGATGAAGGTAGGCAGGATTAAGGATCCCGTCTACAAGGACTCCTATGTTGGAATTACCCCACCTACCTAAACCCCTAAAGCCCCAAACCCTAAACCCCTAAACCACTAAACCCTTAAACCACTAAACCCCTAAACCTAAACCCCTCAAGCCCTAACCCCAACCCCTAAACCCTACACCCTACCCTAAACCCTAATCACTAAACCCCCAAGCCCCTAAACACCGATACCCTAAACCCCTAAATTCTGAACCCTAATAACGAATAACCCACGAAACCCTAAACCCTAATAACTAATAACCCTAAGCCCTACCTTAAACTACCAAACCCTACTTTTTTGTAGGTTCCTATTCTAAACCCTAATATGAAATTCATGGGGACCCTACAAAAAAGTAGATTTTGGTTGGTTAAGGTAATAACTCTAAACCCTACACCCTATACGCCTGGGAGCCCTTTGAAGAGGGCTCACCTCAAGGAGCTTCGCAGCTTGTAGGTGTGTGAGGCATGCACCTTAGAGAAGAGGGCTTAGGGTTTCTGGGGCTTGGGGTTTGGGGCGTTTAGGGTTCAGGGTTTAGGTTGTAGGGTTAGGGCTTTAGGGTCTGTGGTCTCTTAGTGTTTTGGGGATAGGGTTTCGGGTGTAGGGTGTAGGTGCGCGAGCTACACCGGGAACAAATCTGGCCATAAAACCAATAAGAAAGCACACATTACTCTCGCCTTAGAGTTACAGTTCACCCATCAAGTTGGAAACTGGACAATCTTGAACTAGTGCTGGCATTCGCTGGAAATTGCAGTGGGGTGTTTTACTTGGAACTCAGCGTACAACCTGAGTACGATGACCCTTGACCTTGACCCAACGAGTATACACACACCGAAGTCTTACCGCCTAGGCGAAACTGTAAACTGCAGAAAGATTCGGGTAACGAAGGAGCTGCAGTGCGTCTACAGGGGCCTTATCACTAAAATAGGACGTTGGACAAATTTATTGTGTACGTATAATTATCAGGAACACTCAGGAATACTATTGCTGTTCCAGCTTTTTCCGACCCCTAAACCCGAAGCCCTAAGCAACCTCGAAGGAGTGGCGTCACCAAAGGTCTGCCTGCCTAAAGAAGCTACTTGTTTAGGGCTCCTCGTTATGAGTTCTTGACATAAGTCTTGAAAAACGTAGATGATTCGAGCTCAAGGTAGGGTGCAGGGTTTCAATGTATTACGGTTTCCGGTCGACGGCTTTCTCGGTTTATGTAAGTTAAGGAAGCTTCCTCGTCCCTGAAACCTACTTGGATTAAGTCGGCAAGTCCGGAAGGACTTCTCCTCCTTGGCTGTCAACGGTTTGGAAGCTCTGTTGCTGAGACAAGCGGCTTTTGACAGTCAACCCTTCACTCAACCATCGGCCAAAAGGATGGAGCCTGGCATAGCTTTTCATAATACTCATATTCATGCTAATACTACTCTGATACTAATACTCATACTCATACTAATATTAAAACGAATACTGACCTGCAAGATTGGAGCGAGCCAGGAATCGAGAGCTTTAGTAGGGCTTTTTGCCGTCTGCAGTAAGCGACCTCTGTTTAAGGACACGTCCTGCCGTTTTACAGCATTACCCAGAGGCTCCATATATAGTACCATTATGGAATTAATTAGGTCCTACAAGACCATCCATATTATGGCTTTGGTGACCTAAGACCTTAATGGTACTATATATGGAGCCTCTGGGTTAACGGAAGAAGCCCAGAGCCACGTCGTGGGATTTCTCTTGCTTCTGGGGCGGAGCAACCGGACGGCTTGCGCATGAGCGTGAAAGTCTGCACGCATCAGTGCTGCGCTGCCCTCGCTATCGCGCACATCCTTCTGTGCACCCGCCTCCAATACTGAAGCAAACGGACGACTTGAGCATGACCACGCAATTTTGCACGCATCAGCGCTGTACGACCCTCGACGTCACGCAAATCCTTGCGAGCACCTGATCCCTGCAGCAACTTCACTACTGAGGCAGAACCCTGTTCTGCTGCATCCATCAGCGCTGTGCAGCCACGTATGTCTTGTAGATCCTTCTGGGCACCCGCCTCAAGGAGCAACCGCATGGCTGGAAGACGACCGCTGCAAGCTGCATACATGAGGGCGGTGCTGTTCTCGTCATCACGCGCATCCTTCTGGGCGCCTGCCTCCAGTAGCAGCTGCATGACTTTAGCAGAACGACGGTTATATACTGCAAACATCAGCGCTGTACTGCCTGCACCGTCGCGCAAGTCCCTCTGAGCGCCGGCTTCCAGGAGAAGCTCTGCGACGTCCACGTGGCCGTACTCGGACACGACCATCATGGGTTGGCGTGATGACAAAACATCCGGGTCCAGAGGGAGCTGCAGCAGAGCTCCAGCAGTTTGCACAAGCATGGCGATGTTCCGTCAAGTTTAGAGGTGAGGAAACGAGCACGCTGGAGTTGGGAAGGTTTTGCATTTTTGAAACAGCTCACGGCTCACAGCATTGCGCAGTTCACTGTTAGTACCAGGTCCCCTGCCTCGTCCATGTGGCCTTCTCTAGCCGCATTCCATAGCCCTAACTTCTGGTCCTCGGAAGCCTCAAAGAATGCCAAAATCAGAAGCTGTAGATCGAGCACGGCGCATTCGCGCTGCATATATAAAGCAGCCTTGGCCTGAGTCGCCTGAGCATTTCCTCTTTGTCCTGCAGAGTCAGCTGCCGCTTCAGCGCACCCACACCCATGGAAGCAGAATCGCGCTCAGTCGCTGCAGCCTGCTCGCTCTGTTCGCTTTCGGGAGCAGAGGGCATCCAGGCCACAGTCTGCGGTTCCATCACGGAAGTTTGTCGGCATCATCCAAAGTTTTTCCTTCGTAAAGAAGCCTCTGCCTGAAGCGTGGTGGCAGGCAGTGCTGCTCGTGCAATCGCTGCTTCAAGGCTTTCACATCACTCAGGTTCGAAAGGGAAAAGCATGCCAAGTCTTCCCCTGAGAGTCTCCTGATGCGCAGCATTGCTGGCCGAGCCGCAACAAACAATTTATTATGGTGTTGTTAGTGGCTGCAGGTGTTGGGCAGGTGCTGCATGATGTGTGCTAGAGGGGCCTTAATAAGTAGAAAAAGGTTTTGGGGCCCAGTATACTATATCGACAATAAGGAACCCCCAAAATAGTATTGGTAATTATTTAGGCCCCTACACTATAGATAGAATATAGAACCCTTATTGTAGACGCCTTATAGTAACCCTTTCAAAGGATCCCTTCAAAGAAGCCCCCTGGAGAACCCTATATTACTGACATCTGCGGGCTTCGTCCTGAGTCTTTCCTGAGTCTTTCGATCTAGAGACGAGATCTGCTCGGACATGCCCGAGTTGAGCGGGGCTGTTCTGAGGAGAACCGAAACATCACGCCAAAAGCAAGGAAACCCAGAGGGGGTCCAATTACTTAAAGGATCATGGGACTTAGTAACTAGGGTTATAAATAAGGTAACTATACTTATAATTACTTATAACCCCAATTAGGGGACTTATAACCTTACTTACTAAGTCCCATGATCCTNAGGATCATGGGACTTAGTAACTAGGGTTATAAATAAGGTAACTATACTTATAATTACTTATAACCCCAATTAGGGGACTTATAACCTTACTTACTAAGTCCCATGATCCTCCAAGTACACGACCATTATGGAGTAAGGTACGAAATATTACGGTTTTGGGGGCCTGATACCATGATGGTAGTGTAAATGGACCCTCTGGGAAAGCTGCAAAAGGTAGGCCACATTCACCAGAACCGCAGTTCTGATATCCAAGCAACCCAATAGCAACCACGAATTACAAATGTCAGTTGCGGCCCCTGGCCCCAAAGCACCCAAAGCAACAGAAGTAAACAATACTCCACGGGTCATTGCATGTAGTAACTATGGTTCCTTAGAGGGTACCTTAAGGGGCTATTGTAAGGTACAAAATTCAAAATATAAGGGTTACATATCGGGTCACTGAAAGGATCATGGGACTTAGGGTAACTAGGGCTATATATAAGGTAGCTATACTTCTATTTGCTTATATCTCCAATTAATGGAAGTCCCATGACCCTCCAAGTGCACACCGGATTCAACGGTGCCTCACAAGGTCAAATTGAGATTTTAGAGGTTCGAGGTTTGGGGTGGGGTCTTTGCTGCCTCATTTCGGTGATGTAGACCCCTGATGAACAAACCCCTCTCCAGCAATAAGGATTCGATTCCTAACGTCAAGGCGGCTACCGAACGCGCATTGGTTATTTATCACAGGTCTGAATTAGGGCTCCATGGACTATACTACGGCAGTGAGGAGCCCTTGAAGCGGACGCAACTTTTCATGTAGGCTCTACTGTCTGTTAGGCATAGGCCGTAGGCCTGATCTGTACTGAATCCAGCAGTGTCTGGAGTTTACGGCTCTAGGGTTTAGGGTTTAGGGTTTAGGGTTGGTGATATAACCCAGAGGCTCCATATATAGTACCATTATGGAATTAGGTCCTAAAAGACCATCCATATTATGGCTTTGGGCAGCTAATACCACAACGGTACTATATATGGAGCCTCTGGGTAAGCTGGGGTTCATGCTGGGGACCCATGAGATCTTGAACGAACTGCAGGCTTCTCGAAAGCTGCAGTCGGTTTTCCTGGGCCCTAAACCCCAAACCCTGCAAAGCAAATCCAAAGCCCTGAGCCGTAAACCATGCACGCTTGGCCAGGTATGGACCTGATGTACGACCCCGGCTCTTACCCCTAAGGGTCCAAAGGACCCAATAATTAATTAGCAGGTACTTAGGTTTAGGATAGTAGTTAGTTATGTAGCTCAATATTTAGGAGAGTATATGAGTATTAGGTACTTGGACCCTTAGGGTTACTAGGGCTGGAAACATGGATCCTCTTGCATCGGGCCCCTTGGAACGACCGGCATCTTGACTTAACTCGCTCCTAAACCCTAAAGATCCCCAACCTGGGTTCATAATGGTCCCCTTTAAGTAATGGGTCACAAAGTAGTATTAAAGTATGGTACTGCAAAGCCCAGTAAACTCTAAACCGAATCGGCGGACTGGGCGAGGTACATTGGCAGCCCGCCGTAGCATAATACTTTCCACCCTCGCAGTAGAAAGCACAGGACCAGTAGTAGGCCTGGCAACAGCCACGCTTGGGGGCTTGGGGCTAGAGAAGGGCTGCACCGCGGGTTTGTAGGGTTCTGTAACGGGCTTAGAGATTGCAGTCGACGTTGAGTGTAAGTTTGAGGGTGAGACTTTATGGCGTAGGCTCTAGGGTATGGGGCTTGGGCTTGATGGTGAGGGTTCATGAGGGCCCCAAACCATCATGAGCAGTTCGATTCAGACTACATCTGGCAAGGTCCGCTGGAAACTGTATTGAACAGAAACACCATCATCTTCTACATCCGGTAAATCTCCAAAACGAGTGCTGAGTCAGTGTTTCAAACCGAGAAATCAAAAATTATCAAGCTCATACTTCATGCATGCCCCTGTGATCGTACCTCAACACACATCAAAGTGCTCCGATACCAGAAGGAAACAGTTCGTTGACTGCAAAACAATGGAAGACATTCCCCTCAACCTCTAAACTCTACAGCCCTAAAATCCCTCGACCACAATTCCCAAACTGAAACCTCAAAACCCTAAAACCTGAAAAGAAAAAACCTAAACCCTAAAACCAATTCTATCTGTGAAGGCCCCTCCCTACTATAGATCCCATATAAAGCCCTCTAAGGAACCCTTTAAAGGAAACCATTCCCTTTAAAGGGAACTCAGTACTATAGTATAATATACCCCCATTATTAAGCAACCCTTTAAAAGGAACCCTTTAAAAGGTACCTGAAAAGGAACCCTAGTCCAATTATTAAGGCCCCCAAAGATGTCGAGCCGGCCTTACCCTGGGAGAAGTCGAAGTAGCCAGGGGCGCACTGGGGCTCAACAGTGTCCTGGGTCTAAGAGCTGGGGATTCCTTCAAGGGTTCCTTTAAGTGTTCCTTTAAGTGTTCCTTTAAGTGTTCCTTTAAGTGCTCCTTTAAGGGATCTATAAGGGATCTAAGAGTGTCCTGGCTCTAACATGGCTGACTTCTGAACCCCTAGAAGCTAAACCTTAAGCCTCCTTATTGTAGTTCATAGAGAAGCCCTACAAGTTAAAGTCCTAAGAGCCAACCAGAAGAATGCCAAGCTCAGGGCTTAGGGTTTCAGGGTTTAGGGTTTCGGGTTGAGTTGAGGGGTTGAGGATTCAGGGGTTGAGGGTTTGAGGGTTGAGGGCCTAAGAGCTGTAAGGCTCTATCAAGGCTTGGTGCTATGGTGCTACTAGAGGGTTCCATGACATACTGCTGGGTCCTGACGCAGCTTCGGGCACTGGAGGGTCCAATATAGGGGTCCTGATCACTAGAAAAAAGTCTTGGGCACATTAATACTGTTGATGGACAAAATCCTGCATGACCTTAAGGACTCTAAACTATGGGAATTATGGTATATTCCTTATAATGGGTAATGCAGGATTTTGTCCATCAACAGTATTGACGTCTTTTTACAGGGTTCTTGTTAAGGACTTCACTCTAAGTTTGACCCAAATCAGGGCTCTGGGCTTGGGGCGTAAGGCTTTGTGTTAACCCTAAGGCTCCTGGAACCTTGGAGTGAGGTCCCAAACCCTAGCCCCCAAAGCCGAGACCCTCCCCCAGAAGGCCCAAGACCCTGTTTGGAGCCTTATGGAAGAGCTCGGAAGTTCTTAGAGGACCTTTTGCCCAGCTCTTCCTTCCGGGTTGCTGGCTGCTTCATGAGCCAGCTTCTCCAAGGGTTGAGGGCTTAGGGTACTGGGGCTTTAGGGTTTAGGGTTTATCTATATCATCTACAGAAGGTGTCGATTTCTTCAGTCCCGAATTTTTTTGTGAAATCTGAGCTCTATATTGTTTAAGGGAAATTGAAAAAGTATCCCAAATCGATACCTAGTATACTTAGCCTCGTATGTCCCTGTTACTTGTTACTTCCCTGATAGAAACATCAGTAAGCTACCTGACATCGTGCATGGACATGCCGTGAAGGCAAACTCAGTGGCAGTTGACCAACCGATGGGATAGGATAGTTACATGGGTTTAGGTCCTTTGGGCCTTCAGTTGCTCTAATTAGAAGCCCGGTACGTGTACGGGACTACACAGTACAAGAACCCCATCATGATGCGCTGAATGAGCTTAGATCTGTTGGTATGGCTGCTCGCCCATCTAGAGATCAAACGCTGAGAACAGAACCTTTCGCAGGCCGAAAAAACTTTCAGAAACCATCGCGCACCTGGAGGCTGACTGTTTTTGATGCCCTGTTAACGTACTGAGCAATGAGAGGAACAAACAAAGTGTCCCTTATCAAGGGTGAATATTGCTTGACTCAAAGTCCCTTGCTGATTTCAAAAGATACTGAGAACTTCCACAGATTTGATTGCATCCAACATAAACCCTTGACCAGACTGAATCAATCAACCCTAAACCGATCAACCCTAAACCTACAGCCTAAACCCTAAACCCTAAAACCCTAAACCCTAAACCCTAAAACCCTAAACCCTAAAACCCTAAAAACCCTAAACCCTTAAACCTTAAACCCTAAACCCGGAACCCTACCACCAGCCTCACAGTCCCGCCACATATCTCAAAACTGCCCGGTAAAGCTCAGCTGCCACCCTAATCTATCGCGATCGGGTAGCTGGCGAACCGTCCCTAACCCTCAAACCCTAAATCCGAAACCCTGAACCCGAGTAAACCCGAAACCTAAAAAGCCTAACCTAACACCCTAACCTAACACCCTAAACCCTAGTTCTGAACCGTAAAGCCCAGGCGAAGTGAATGGCAGGCAAGGCTCCATGGAGTTCACTGGCACAGGCGGCTCCTGGTCGAGGCTTCCGGAATTGTTTTTTTGTTCAGGGTTTAGGGTTCGTACTGTAAGGGATCTATAAGGGATCTATACGGTTCGATACGGAATCTATAAGGGTTCTATCAGGGATCCAGAAGGGTTCTATAAGGGATCTACAAGAGTTCAGGGTTTAGGGGTTCAGGGTTCAGGGTTTACCGATCATGGCTTTCCTTATTGAGGATTAAATCCCCCAAGCCTCAAAGCCCCAAACACCCAAACCCCAAACCCCTAAACCTCAAACTCCCCAACCCTAAACCCGTAAACCCTTAAACCCCTAAACCTTTAAACCCCTAAACCCCTGACCCCTCAACCCCTGAACCTCTAAACCCCTAAACCCCCAAACCCTCAACCCCTAAACCTCTAAACCCCTAAACCCCAAAGCCTCAACCCCCCAAACCCCCAAACCCTTCACCCCAAAACCCCTCAACCCCTACACTATAAACCCAAAAACCCCTCAAGCCTGAACCTCCAAACCCGAAATCCAACAAACTCGCCTCCTGCGCCCGTCGCCGAGCGACCGAACCGCGGAAGGCGATTCCTGCGAGCCGAGCTGGGAGCGGGGTGGGGAGGGGGGAGGTGGAATTCAAGGTAATCTAAGGGTTCCCTAAGGGTTCCTTTAAGGGTTCCTTCAAAGGGGTCCTGTAGGGGGGGATTTAGGGTTTAGGGGGTTGTGGGGTTGTGGGGTTTTGCGTTTAGGGGTTAAGGGTTTTTGGGGTGTAGGGTTTTGGTGTTTCGGGTTTTAGGGCTTTGGGGGTTTAGAGGTTTAGGGGGTTTTGGTGTTTAGGGCTTAGAGTTTTGGGGTTTAGGGTTTTAGCGCCTTTGTTGTTTAAGTGTTAGGGGTTTAGGGTTTAGGGGTTTGGGGTTTGGGGTGTAGGGTTCTTGTGGGTTTAGGGCTTCTGAGGTTAAAGCAAAAAGCTTTGAAGTTTACGAGTGTAAAGGTTTATGGGTTGAGGGTTTCAGAGGTTGTCTAGGTCTAGTCTAGGTTCAGGGGTTTAAAGTATAGGCATATGTGGTCGACAACAATGGTCACAAGTGTTCATCAACCCTAACTGAACATCATTAGGCATCAGGAGCAGCTCACAGATGTAGCGTACTCGCCATATGGTTGATTCCTTCCTTCAACGACGACATAAACCTTGAGCCTCTTGAACTTTTAAGACTCAGAGAACCTCGGAATGTTATTCTCTGAATCAGCACGCTCATAGTTAGGCCGTGCCGAAAGAAGTAGATTCATTGATTGCAACAACCTCGGATCGTGAGGGTTTGCAGGCGTTCGGGTTTAGGGTGTAGGGATGTGGTGTATATGCGGGTTTCCGAAAATAGGGGACCCGAATATAGTACCCTAAGTAGTAGGATCGTCATTATAAGGACCCCCAAAATAAGGTACCCTAATTTTCGGAAACTCCCATATGGGTCTTCGACGCACCCAAAAGCTGAACTCTCTAACAACAGTCAAAGGCGGATCCGAGGGCTCATTTCGGAAGTCCAAGGCTGATCCGAAGGCTCATTTCGGATGATTTACATAGAAGGTTGCCACCTTGCCATGGACGTAGCTTAAGGCGAGCCGCTCGACCGTCGTTCAGTTGTATGGGCTTCATAGCTCGTAGCACTTCTGAGAAGGGTGCCTTTGGGGTTCCTATCAGGGTCCAACAAGGTCGCTGCAAAGCTTCCTTTGAGACTTTGTCCGTGTTTTGGGCTTGAGTGTTGAAGGATTTGGCAAGGGATGTAAGTTCATTCTTGCACACATGTCTTAAAACGCTGTATGGGTCTCTACAGGTCTTGCATGGATCAACAATAATAAGGCTGACATTCATTTTCGAAGGGGTATGCTTCAGGCTTTAAAGGTTCAGCGTTTAGCTCATTTTTCCCACTCTCACAACAAATCGAAGGGTATCTTGGAACCTTTGGCTTATTGGACCCTTAACGGAACTCTGTAAGAACCCTTATCAACACCCTTCTGGAGAACACTACTTGGAGGATCATGGGACTTAGAAGCTCTAAAGATTTAGAAAGCTCTCAGTATCTTTCTCGGTGTTAAGTACTTACATGTGTAGCTACCTGACGTCTAGCTCTAGTTACACAGCCCGAAGATCCTTTAAATCTTAAACCTTCAGAGATCTCTTACAGAACCCCTCACGGAAGAATAATGGGGACCCCGATATAATACCCTAAATAGTAGGATCCTTTTTATAAGGACCCCAAAATAAGGTACCCCTCATCTTCGGAAACTCCGATTTAGAACCCTGTTGTATGACGGACTTTTGGCACGCAACCCTGTGTAAGCCCGAACAAGCTCTACACAGAACCCTACGAAGGACCTTGTCCAGGACCCTGGTTACTTTGGGATTATATGGGGATACCCCAAACCCTGAACCCCAAACCAACCCTTGTCACAACCCCTAAACCCCAAGCCCTAAACCCTAACCCCAAACCCCTAAACCCCAAACCCCGAAGCCCTTGTCACAACCCCTAAACCCCAAGCCCTAACCCCTAACCCCTAACCCCCAAACCCTAACCCCTAACCCCTAAACCCCAAACCCCCAAGCCCTAAACCGTAACCCCCTAAACCCCAAACCCCCAAGCCTGAACCGGCTATCTAACACCAAGAAGGCCTTCATCTGCCGAAGCCAGATCCTCAGTTCACAGCCGCAGACGGAGCTCTGGGGTGTGTTAGCTCGCTTGGCTTAGGATGCAGGCTTTTCGATTTAGAGCTTTAGAGTTTTAGGGTTTAGGGCTTAGGGGCTTAGGGGTTTAGGGTTTTGGATTTTAGGGTTTAGGGTTTAGGGCTCAACCTTAAACCCAACCCTTAGCCTTCGCCGAAGCCCGAGACAAACTCTGCATGGCCAACCCTGCAGACCCTATGGCCGTTTCATGCAGAAATCGCACCCAGAGATGATGCTTTGCATCTGAAATATAGGGGGCTTCACGAATTTATTAGGATTTTGGTATGCTACAAAATAATCATAAGTATACGAAGACTAGAAGGAGACATTTTTGGGTTGAGAAATCCATTCCTGAACTGAGTGTCTTGGACCTCGCAGTGCTAGCATTGCTGCCCGGAAGGTCTGTGATCACTAGTGTTCTTGGATTGGGTGGCCCTTCTGGATACTTGGAGGATCATGGGACTTAGTAAGTAAAGTTATAAGTACCTTAATTGGGGTTATAAGTAGTTACAAGTATAGTTACCCTAATTATAACCCTAGTTACTAAGTCCCATGATCCTTTAAGTAGCCTCCTTCTCGGAGAGTCTCCCAGTCCCCCCATGTAGAGCATGGCAAGTTCTGTTCTGGAGGCGGGCCATTGCCATCATGGCACCTGAACCCTCTCCAAAAGCCAAAACGTTAAGGTCTCCAGGTGCTAGCTAAGTCACGAACAGCTTCGATATAACCTCATGCCTGAAACCCATGTCCTAATGCCGATATCTCGGGCAAGGCGAACACGACATCACTTGTGATAGGCTTGTTCAAGACAAAGATGGGGAGCTCTTCCCCATAGCCGCTCAGCGAGGTAGGCTGTTGGCGCGTCCACCAACACCCCTAAACCCCTAAAGCCCTAAACCCTAAACCGCGAAACCCTAAACCCTAGTCTTCTGCAAGACCTCAAGGCGGCGTAGGCTTCAAGGCTTTCGTCCTCTGAGCCATCAAGGCCACCTCGGCGGTGGGCCGATCGGAGGGGCCCTCGATGAGGATGGCAGCCAGCCTGTTGCTCCCGCCAAACCTCACCATCCCAATCATGCGGTTGCCAGTCGTCCATGGTCCCAAACTACGGCTATTGATCAAAACCAACTGCCCCGCGTGCACTTTCCTATGCTGTCTGATCCGGAGGGTCTGCATCGCACAATTGATCCGGAGGGTCTGGAACGATGACTGACTCTTGCTGCTTCCTATAAGGGTGTCCTGATGCAAGTAAACAAAACCTTTAAGTCAGTATAAAACGCCGCAAATATCCGGAACTCCCACACCGTGAACCCGAACACGCTGAAGAGACACCAAATAGGCCCTCAACTCAACTTGGAAAACCCCCAAGGCGAAACCCCGAAGGCCTGAGAAAGGGCCTTAGGCCCAACTACCTGCCGAGCTTCTGTGGCCCTAGCGGCAGCGGCGAGGAGGAGCAGTGCAAACATGGCGTCTGCAGCAAAGAGGAGAGACCCACAACAGAACCCTAAGCCCTAAATCCTGAACCCTAAGCCCGAAAAATCCACAACAGAATCCTAAACCTGGACATCGAAGATTGGTCAGGATTCGATCCTGCCAGATCCATGAAAAATCTGCCAACCCAAGCACAATGAAACAAGGTATGAACCTATCACATGTAGCAGAAATGTCCAACAAACTCAAGACCTGAAAACGTGAGCCCCACATCCAAAGATTGCTACCTCCGTGTCACTCCTCTGGAACCAAGCGACTTCGGACAACAAGTATTTGGTGTCTCGGGGGGCGAAGACTCCAAACCCTAAACTCTGAAGCCCTAACACCCAAAACAGTCGAACCAAACCCCGTTACGGCTTTAGGGCTTTAGGGTTTAGATTTAGATTTTAGGGCTTTAGGGCTTTAGGGGTTTAGGGTTTAGGGGTTGAGGGGGTATGTTTGGCTGTCTTGTTGGTTCCTCAACCCTACACCCTGAACCCCAAAGCCCTACTTAGAGGATCATGGGCCTTAGTATCTGGGTTCTGCATAAAGGTAACTACACTCATTATCACTTAAAACCCATATTAAGGTACACATAACCTTACTTAATTGCAAAGAGATACCTCGTAATGGCCCTTGGCTAACTTTGTGCACAACCTGCGCAGTGCAGCCTTCGAAGCAAAGGAGGTGACCTCGATCTTGAACCCTAAACCCTGAACCCTGAACCCTAAACTCTAAGCCCTAAACCCTAAACCCTATCTTGGCGTTGTCGTTTTCCTCCGGCTGCTCACAGGCTCCCTTAGCCTCCTCCTCCTTCCCGTTTGGTCTGTCGCACCACTTGACATCGATGTGAGGGATGATCAAAATTTTGGGCCCCTTTTGGTCCGCTAGACGATAAGAAATATACTATAATACAGACCCCAAAAGGGCCCATAATTTTGATCAACCCCCATGTGGGCAAGAATCTCGTCCTTGAACTGCGGGAACATGGCCGCGACATGGAGAAAGAAGTCCCTGCGGAGAAGGAGCGCCTTCATCCTTATGTTAATGTCGTGGGTCGAGCACCAGGACCCCCCAATGGCCCTTTAATGGAGCCCTTATGGTCCTTAATAGTGGGTAATTGCTTAGGGTATCTTAGAGGGTAGTTGGGGGGTCTAAGTAAACCCTAAACCCAAACCCTAAAACCTAAACCCCTTAATAGTGGTACTTAAGGTATATTAGAAGGTAGTTGGGGGGTCTAGGCAGACAGCTTTCAGTTTGATCATCGAGCGCCCCTTGCGGATACCCGTCCTCTGCTCCGTGCCAAGAATTTGCAGTCAAGTTGTTACGGTTTAGGGTCTAGGGTTTAGGGTTCTAGGGTTTGGGGTTTAGGGTTTAGGGCTTAAACCCTAAACCCTAAAACCTAAACCCTAAACCCTACGCGACACAGACTCTCCAAGTAAACCGTAGACCTGGCTGAGTTGAAGCTTGAAGCTTGCAACCCGCATGCCCAGAACACACTTAGGAAAAAGGGTTTAAGGTTCAGAGTAGCTGGGTTCCTGAGTAGCCCCTGTACAATAAGGGTACCCCTTTTCCTACTATTCGGCTTTAACAAGGGAAACCAAAAACAACAAGGGGCAAAAGGGAACTACTCAGGACCCTAGGTACCTGGAGGCTCATACCCTACCCCTTGTTTAGGATACCTAGTTTTATGTATCTTAAAAAGTAGGCGCCCTAAAAAAGGGGTAGGGTATCAGCCTCTAGGTATGGTCAGGTGAGATAACTGAAGACATATCGGGCTCAGAAGGTTTAGGAAGAGTTCCTTCAGGGGCTCCTTTACGCTTACATTAAGGGTTCCTTCACAGGCTCCGTCCTATTAGGGTTTAGGTTTAGAGTTTAGGGCTTAGGGTTTAGGGTTTAAGGCCTATGTCAAGGGGATTCAGGACTTAGATAATCATGCCGATTCTGTGTCCATGAACACCATAGCGAAGACAAATGCCAAGGACCCTTGCATCCTAAACCTCTCTTCTCCAATAACCGGGCCCCAAAAAGTTCAAACTTTCTATCATGAACTAATGCTTTAAGGCCAAAAAGCTTACAGTACTCCATTGGCTAAGTAAGGAAACCTGAAACCTAACTCGGCTTTAGGGAGTGCGTTAACCTACAATAGACAGGTCTACGGTTTAGTAGTAGGGTCTGAATCTCCCCCTATTTTCCATCAAACCCAAACACTGAGTATATGAAGGGACCCCACAGAAGCCAGGCGATTGCAGCCTAAGCTTGGCCCCAACAAGCACACAAGCAACAATCAGGACAGGGATATTCCATATAAACACCCTTACATGAGGCCAATAAGGTAGGGATATCCATGTATGATGCTCATGCTTATGTCCTTTTCGGGTTTCTATAAGTTTTACCTTAACCCTGAGGACTTATATAAGGAAATCATAACAAGGAACCCTAAAAAGGTAGGTTCTTCAGGGTAAAGGTACAGTTTACCCATGAACCCTAATCAAACCCGAAACCCTCCCTTTTCCAACACATGATCTTGAGGTGATACCGTGATCCGCGCGCACGCGCGGAGCGCACGGAAAGGGACAAAATCCACGGGAGCTGTTGCGCAGCAACTTCTGTTTCTGACTTCGGGCATACCCTAAAAAATCCGGGAAACCAATACCAATTATTTCTGATCCTCAAGAAAGGCCCTCTAAAATGCTGAAGTAGTTATTCCGACCCTTTAATACATGTTGCTTCGTTAGAAACACTTAGCAAGTGAACATGGGCCCGGAGCATCAGAACCTAAATTCGAGCTTCCTACACAGAGACCAGACGCCGAATTAAGGGTTTAGGGTTCAGGATTTAGGGGGGGTTTAGGGTTCAGGATTTAGGGGCTAAGTATTTAGGGCAATTGAGCGTCTTTCTGCAACTATTTACTTCCGCAACAAGTTCGTGAGACCACTGCAGCCAGGACGGAGAACCTCTCTGAAAACCGGCTACCGCGATCCAAATGTTTCAGGGTTTAAGGTTTGGAGTGTATAGGGTCTAGGGTTCAGGGTTTAAGCATTTCAGTCAACAAAGTTGAGTTTAGTCTTAGGATGAAACCATGGGCCCCTAGTATAGACCCCTAAGCCTGGAATCCTTATATACCTAATATATACCCTATTTGCACCCTTTAAGGTCCCTTAAAAGGGCTAAGGGCCCATACTTCTAACCTTCGATTTATAGGAGAAGCCAGAAAGTTGGAACATGGATTTAGGAGGATTAGTGCTAGGACCCCTTAAACTTTACCTTAAGGGCATGAGGATAATGATGTTCCAACTTTCTGGCTTGTACTATAGGACTTGGGTTCAGGCACTCAGAAATTCAGGGCTTTGATTTTGGGCCTCGGCACAAAAAGGCTCAGGGCTCAGCCTTTTGGGTCTGGAGCTTTGCAATTTTGCGGCTTAAGGTTCAGGGCTTGGGGGTGTATAGTGAAACCCAGAAAGTTGGAACATCGATTTAGGATGATTCATGCTGGGATTCCCTTTTGCTTTACTTTAAGGGCATGAGGCTAATGATCTTCCAACTTTCTGGCTTCTGCTATAAGCTTCTGGGTCTTAAGATTTATGGTTTCGAGGTTCAAGGCTTTAGGCAAGATCTTGCTCGCAGCAGATGTGGCTGGCAGCTGCTCCAGTGAAACACGCTTCTCAGGCGTAGGTCAAAGCAACAGACGCGAGGATGAGAAGTTGTCCAGGCTGTTGAGGGGTTCAGGGCTAGACAATCAGGGCTTCTGTCTTACCCATTTTTCGGGCCACGGCCGCCATCAACATGAATATCGAACCTGTCCCAACAAGCCTGATACATCCTTCTCCCCAAGCATCGTCGCCACACGCTTCTCTGGCGTAGCTGCATGCCGACACACATGAGACTCATAACGGCCACATGAGGCACTGGCCGCAGCGAAGGGGTGTAACCAAATTCGCCGAAGGCTGCTGAAACCAGGCTAATCAACATGCAAGCCAAATTCGAAGCCGACGAAACAAACGATCAGCCTTGCATTTCAACCCAAATTTCAGCAAGCCCTCCCCGCGAATGATCACGATTCGCAGGTTCTGGCATCCGCCTACAGAACATGGACCTAGGCTTCCATCAAGGTATCTGCTTGCTCTGTGAAGCATGCAGGCGTAGGGTTGGGCTTTAAGACTTCAGTCGTGAGTTTGCGGCTGGTCCCTGCACTCACTTTGTTCAGAGCCGCATCTCATAGCTAGGAGTGCTTTGCTGCCTGGCCAGGCTGCCCGTTCTTTGCTTTTGGCGCGCATTTCTCACGGGTGACTTTAGCATCCAGGCAAGAACTAGGGCTACAGTTGAGATAAAACAGACTAAGGTACTTGACGCTGTACTGATTAGCTATCGGGGTTTAGCGTTTACCGCTCAGTAGCTCCAGGTGATCTGGGGCTTGGGGTGCAGGCGATGTCAGGTTTCCTCCACACGACCTAGGACCAAAGCCGCTGAAGCCGTCGGAGCCTTGACCCTAAGCCCCTAAACCTCCTAAGCCTTAAACCCCTAACCCCTAAACTCCTAAACCCCTAAACCCCTAAACCCTAAACACTAAACCCCAAACCCCTAAACCCCCAAACCCTTAAACCCCTAAACCCCTAAACCCCTAAACCCCTAGACCCTACGCCCCCTAAACCCTAAACTCTCAGCCCTGGACCTTCAGATCGGGCTTCATGGACAGCATTTAGCAAAGCTAGCACTAGGTTAAGTTAGGGTTTAGGGTTTAGGGTTTAGAGTTTAGGGTTTAGGGTTTAGGCTTGAGGGCTAGGTTAAGAAAAGTTGGGATGCACATAGCCTCACTAGGTTAAGAAAAGGTTTAGGGCTTAGGGTTCAGGGTTTAGGGTTTAGGGCTAGGTTAAGAAAAGTTAGGATGCCCATAATGCTGCTCATAGCCTCATAGTCACGTGAGCCTAAATGTCGTGTCTAGGGCTTAATACAAGACCGACCTGTCTCCAACCACATGCAGGAATCTCTCAGCCCGAAATCCCTGCCCTAAACCCTAAACCCTAAAAAATCCCTGCACTTGTTATAAACATACTGCCCCTACGTTATATAGAACCCTACTATATGGATACATGGAGCCTTTGGGGAAGTGCTGCTGGTCTTGACTCCAAGAGCTTCCGGGGAAGTCATGTTCCAACTTCTTGGCTTTCGCTGTGAATGTCTGAAACTGAAGATTCATGGCTCAGGTCTGTCTAGTAAGCCCCTGACCAAGCAACTGAACTGAAGATCCCCAACTGGTAACACCTAAACCCTAAACCCTAAACCGCTTAGGATTGTAGGGTTTAGGGCTTTACTTGGAGGGTCACGGGTAGTTATAAGTGGAGTTATAAGTAAGGTAACTATAGTTATAGCCCATATTAGGGGACTTATAACCCCACTTATAGCTACCCATGAACCTCCAAGTAGGGTTCAGGGTTTTAGGGTTTAGGGTTTAGGGTTTCGGTCCTTGGGCTGAAAGCCTTCATTGCGAGTACCCGTAGTAGAACCCTAAACAGAACTCGCAATGGAAGCTTGAATGAAAGGCCCTTACTTAAAGCTCTAAACCCTGACCCTAGCCCTAACCCTAAATTACTAGAGCCCCTTTCTTAGTAGCATGAAAAAACTCCTGGTGCACCTTTTTCGAACCCTTTGTAGACCCGTAAAATCAGACACCCTAAACCCCAAGCCTAAACCCTCAAGCCCTAAACCCTAAACCCTCAGCCCTTTTTTCATAGAACCCCTTATAGAACCCTAACGCTAAACCCAAAACCCCAAAATTCATGGAACCCATTATCTTACTCCCCCAATAAGCCACAGAAATAAAAGGTTAAGCTTTCCGATTCTAACTGAATTATAAGAACCCAAAATGCTGAAAGGTTGGGTATTGGGATCTAAGTTATAGAACCCCTAAACCCCAAACCCTTATTTCATAGAACATTATAGAACCCCTAAACCCCAAACCCAAAATTCATACAACCTTTGCGCACTAACCCCCGGGTGGCCTGGAGCATCTGGGCCTGGGCTCTGCTGGCTTTCCAACTCCCAAACCCTAAAGTCTGAGCCCTACAGTAAACTCCATAAAGTTGGAAACCGGATTAAGGCCAAATCGTGCTGGGGTACCCTATATATTACTCTTAAGGATTGAGGCTATGAGGTTTCCAACTTTTCGGCTCTACTGTAGAGATTTTGGGGGCTCCTTTCAGGGATCCTTTAGGGTCTGGGTTTGGGGGTTTAGGGTTTATAGGGATCAGGGGGTTTAGGGTTTGGGGGTTTTAAGGCTTAACTTTCTCTGACTCCTACGGGGTCGGCGGCCTGAGCCGGAGGCTCTTAAATTTAGGGTTTGGGGGTTTTAAGGCTTAAGGTTTAGGGTTTACGGCTTGAACGTTTTAAAGTTAAAGTGTCGGGTTATTGAGTTCGTGGAGCGCAGAACTTACAGTCCTCAACCGGTTCGAGGTTCCTGAGTAGCCCCTTAACAATCAGGGTACCCTGCTTCCTGCTGCGAAAGAAAAAGGGGCAAAAGGTTACTTCTTGGGAGCCTACTTGGAGGTTCATGGGTAGTTATAAGTGGAGTTAAAAGTAAGGCAACTATAGTTATAACCCATATTAGGAGACTTACAACCCCACTTATAACTACCCATGAACCTCCAAGTAGTCGACCCTGAACCCCTAAAGATCTCCCGTCGATGCCTCGTAGAGCCCCTTGAAGGAGCCCTTTAGGGGTACTACTGGGGAACTTCGGGTTAGGGCCGGACCCTGCCATTCTGTTCTTCTTGGGTCGGCTGTGCTATCCGCTGAAGACAACAATGATCATCATAATAAGACTACAACAATGATTATAGTAGTAATCATAACGAGAATAAGAATCGTAACAACAGCAGACAAAACCAATAACAAGAATACTAATGATACCAATGACACTGATAGTAACAATAAACGCCGAATAGCAATGATCAGAAGCGTTAAGCTAGGGCTTCGGATTTAAGAGACACCTAAACCCTGCAAACCCTACTTGTTCCATGAATTTTATCCATATCAACAAACGCAAAACCGTATGTTGTAACAGTACCTACAAACCCTTTACGCAGCCCAAATAGAAGCCTTTTACATTTGGGAGTTTCCGAAAATAGGGGACCCCAATCTAGTACCCCAAATAGTAGGACCTTAGTAGGATCCTTATTATAAGGACCCCCAAATAAGGTACCCCTGATTTTCGGAAACTCCCACACCTGCGGGATGTAAAGCCCTGAACACAAGAGTCTCAACCCGGGGGACCTTGGAGCTGTGGGTTGGGATGCAAGGGGTGGAGCTCACCTAGAGGCTCATACCCAACCCCCTTTTTTAGGATACCTAGTTTTATGGCTAGGATCTGTTATCTTAAAAGTAGGCACCCTAAAAAAGGGGTAGGGTATGCGCCTCTAGGTAGTTGGGGTTTGTGACAGTTTGAGGTTAAGGGGGCGCGGGTTTAGGGCTTGGGGGTTTCGGGTTGAGGGGTTTAGGGTTTAAGGGTCGAGAGCTCGAGGCCGTGGGGTTAGGCTGTGTTTACCCATAGGCCCCAAAGTAGTTCCCTTCTGGGATTCATATTTAGAATTCTATAAGGTATCCCAAAAAGGAACTACTTTGGGGCCTATGGGTAGTGCTGGTGCTCTCAGAACCCTCCCCTCCACCAAAAAACGTGTGCAAAATGGCGCAAAACCTTGAACTTTTAATTCTTCTTACCCTAAGGGTCCCAGTACTCCCTATTGTAGGACTTTGTGTCCTTTTTGGGTACCAAAAACCATAAATAAGGACTACTTGGACCCTTAGGGTTAAGCTGTACTTGGGGCCGTGGGCTTGCTTGGGGTCTACAACCGCACATCCACAGGGGAGCTTCGCCCTCAACAGTGGGATTAGCGCCCGGCCCGTGGAAGAAGGGTTTCTACGAACCCACTAGAAAACCAAGGAAAACCCCTACAAAACGCTTGGAAGACCCGATGATGCCCTTGCAACGCATCCTCCCGACATTGAGGCAAAGAAACGAAGGCGCCGCCCTTCTTTGCAGCCAGCCTCAGCTTGCTTTCGAGCAGGGTTATCACATTGAAGAACTTAGGATGGTTTACCATTTCCCTAAAGCCTAAACCCATAAATACTTCAAATCTTGTGAAATTGCAGGTGAACCTCAAACCCCATGAAATAGCAGGCTACGACCCGTGAATTGGAGGGGTCAGTCCTTAACACAGCGGCGATTTTGAACCCCCAGGTAGGGGTCCTTTCTAGGGTTTGGGTTTAGCGCATCTTGCGAGAATAAGCACAGCAAGCCTGAAAACCCAATGAGCTGGAAACCCTAACCCTACTCAACCCGGAATCGATTAAACCCTAAACCCTAGCCCATAATCTCTAAACCCTGCGCCCTAGCCCTAATCATTAAATCCTATTCCCTAAACCCTAGGACCCGATTAAAGCCTCAGACCCCTCAACCCGTCTGTACCCACGACCTGTGCCTTGCCTTATTCCTCCAAGACGTACCCTCTGTGGGTTCCTTATTGTGGCTTCTTTCTATACGTCCTCGAAAAGGCGGGCTTTCGGGTTTGGCCTTGGGGCCTAATGTAGGAACCTGATTAAGAAACCTTGGGCCTTTATTAGGGTTCCTTATATGAACCCTACTATTTTGGGCTTTTAGGACCAGGGCTTCTTAAGCAGGTTCCGACATAAGGGTGCAGAATCTAGGGTGCAAGGTTTAGGCTGTAAAGACGAGTCAACCTTCACTTAGGCTTGTGACCG
This sequence comes from Symbiodinium sp. clade A Y106, assembly GCA_003297005.1. NCBI lineage: Eukaryota > Dinophyceae > Suessiales > Symbiodiniaceae > Symbiodinium > Symbiodinium sp. clade A. The sequence goes on along the minus strand of BGNK01001104.1, from coordinate 30,403 downwards.
AGCCGTAAAACCTGCGCACGAAACCTCTTAGCACCTGAAACCCCGAAGCCCTAGACCCTAGCCCCTAAGCAGTAAGCCCCTAAACACTTAACCCCAGACCCCACCTCTTAAACCCCATAAGTGATCCCCAAAAGGCACCTCTAAGGAACCCTTAAAGGAACTCCTACTCAGAGCTCCCAACATCCCTTAATTAGGGAATATACCTTAAATTCCCTGTTTGGTATTGGATAGAGTTTAAGGCCTGGCGCAGCCATTGCTGCCCTACCGATTTTGCTGCGCATGCCAGCATTCATTCACATGCAAACTCAAGGTGGGCACCTCTTCACCCTTTAGTTTGCAGGAAGCTCCCGACTTTTTGCTTCAGGCATACAAATAGACTCTCACCAAGGCGGGGTTGGCTTTAATCTCTTCGTCAGGGGCCGGAACTCGCAATGCGGAGGGTATAACTTCTTGCATCTGTTTCCACATGTCGTCGACCGAGCCACATGCGCCTGAAGTGCAGACTGTGGGCCTCCAAATGGGTGGTTGTCAAATTAGGGTTTATAATACGGCACCTAATATTTAGGGTTCCCAAAAAGGGGCCATAATTTTGACAACCACCCAAATGCCTCTGGAGTGATTGACGTGAAAGTGTGGCAGTTGCAAGGCATCCCCTATTGAAGGATTGAGGCGTGCACGATCACTCACAATGGCAGCTCTGGGTGCAGCCGGTGCCACTTCAGCAAGAGGTGGTGCACTTGCTACCGCACGGTCTGGTGTCTGCTGAAGCCCCCAACTGTTGCTTTCAGTGTACAGGTAAGGTGTACTCATTCAGCTACTAAGCTTCCCTATACGGAAATCCGAACCATAACACTATGACAGGAACTGACCTTATGGCAATTTTGGGTACAAAGGTTTTGGACAGCTACCACTGGTATGAACAACCCTGAACTCAACCCCCACCCCCAATGTCTCTGTGACAAAACCCAAAACCCTGACCCCGACACCCTGAATGGAACCCTCTTTGCCGGTCGAGAGGCTCTTTTGGTGGACCGTTCTCGATGACCTTCCCTGCAAGAAACTACAGGGTGCCCTAAACCTTAAACCGAGTTTAGGGTTCACGGTTTAAGCCTTGAGGTAATACAGGGGCCTTAAAGAACTGCGGTTTTTTTTGGGGGGTGTACTATAGCACATTACTAACTAATTTACTTACTTGGGCTTCTATATTTCCCTAAACCCTAAACCCTAAACTTCTATACTTCCCTAAACCGAGTTCAGGGGGCAGTGACGGTTAACCTTTGGCACTAACGGGGATGAAATCAAATCAGCGGCCTACAACATGCATCCCACTATTTGAGGTCGATGTTGTTGGACGGGTAGCGTCGAGCAATTCAACTTGGTCTAAGGTTCGGTACAAAAAGATTCTTCACAAGCATAATTAACAAAAATCCCAGCACTGCGTGCGAAGAGCCGAAACAACAAAACCACCATATCCATCATACCATGCATCCCACCAGCCAGGCAGCATGTCAAAACAGGCTGCCCGTGGCCATGCCGATCTTACGATGACGACCAGCACAAGGCACGACTTGTAAACCACAGCTGACGACTGACACGCCGTCATCCAGGTGATCAACAGGCAAAGGTTGAACACGAAACGGGGCAACGCAAATAAGTCCGTTGGAACACAACCGTCTAATGAGCTACGCGGCCGTTGGATTTTAATTTAGATAACTAGGAATTTCAGTAACCTAGGAATAAAAGGGGTCCCTGTGTGATACTTTAAAACACCTAAGACCACAAACAGGAAGAAAAGGCTTAGTGGGAGACCCAGCAAATGGAACCGTCAGCAGCTCACAGGATGCTGCTTAAATGGTGTTTGTGATTTGCACCTGTCCACCGGTTAACGTTGGCCCGGCAGGCTGTAGTGGGTGCTGCAGCGGAGGCATGCTGAGCAACCGCACCTCGACACCGGCGGAGAACGGAGCGTCCCAGCGGAAAAGGCTGCGCCACAAGAAGCTGCTGAAAAAACTGGCTGCCCGGTTAAGAAGACGACTTTGAACCATAGAGAGGTCTTCATGCTTCGTTTCGGAGATCTGCCAAATCTCCCAGCGGGCAGCCAAAACCAGCCAATTCACCTCCTGGGAGGGGACCGTCGAGGACGAAATCAGACCTTCTGGAACTTCTTGCTCGATTGCTGGGGCTTCTTCGCCGCTTCTTGCCTCTCTGCGCCTCCTTCACCTTTGCCGGCTCCTCGTCTTCTTGGAGCGCGACCCGCAGGGTCTCTTAGAGTAGCTTGTCTTCGTTGTCCCATGCTAAGCGGAGGGTTTGGGGATTAGGACCTTTAAACCCCCATCAAGCCCTGGATAAGCCTTCTAATCTGAGAAACCCTGGCCAGGAGTAGTCCTCAAAAGCCGTTCTGGTAGGGTTTAGGGTTTAGGGTTGAGGGTTTCGGGTTTAGGGTAATCTACCAGTCTCAAAGTGGGCTTTCGCGAAGAATCGTATACTACGAATCTGAAGGTGTGCTTTCGCAAACGACCGTAGGGTGTTGGGGACTATTCTAGCATAGATATAACAAGGGAACCTAAGCAAAAAAACATATTTATATACACAGATATACTAGTTACTACCACCCTTAATATATCACAGCTTCGACTTCAACTCCTGCTTGCCAGCAGAGTAAGGAGCGAGATGTGGATAAACTAAGGGTCTTTATGAATTCGAACAGGGTTTCGGGATCTCTTGTTAATTAGTTGGATCCTTATCGCATTTCTGTGGGGCAAACAAGAAGCAACCTGAATGGTTCAAGTCCCTGGTGGCTCCCCAAACCCTATCATTACTGTTGATGGACAAAATCCTGCATTACCTATTATAAGCAATATACCATAATTCCCATAGTTTAGGGTCCTTAGGGTCATGCAGGATTTTGTCCTTCAACAGTATGATACCATATGACATGTCCATAATGTTCAGGAGCCCTATGGAAAGTTGGGAATGATTCAGGCTTCTAACATTCGTCCATCCTCAACCCTACGATATCCTGAGCCTCTGAAACCTCAACCTTTCCCATGAATGAACCGTCATGTAAATCCTCTATCCTCAACCTTCCAGAACCTTTCTAACATCCCACATAGAAACCTTATGAACTCCCAAGACATTGTCTAAAGCTGCAATTATGTTGTAGCTCTTTCCAAACAGCCTTCCCAACATTACCCAGAAGAAGGGATCCCTTCCGGGGTTTAGGTTAGGGTTTAGGAAGTCTTCTCGTGGGGGCTTTTTCGCTTAGGGTGTATACATGGTAAAGGCTTAGGGCTCACACCTACAGCCCTAAACGCCCTAAACCCCTAACCCCTCAAACCCTAGTTAAACCCTACACCCCTGAAACACTTCACTCTAAACCCTATCCCTTAAATCCCTATAGTTTATAGATCCCTTTACACCCCTCTTGAAAGGGGGTCTCTTTAAAAAGAAATCACAAACCTCCGACCGGACGCCTTCCTCTAAGACCACTATCTGGTCGTAGTCCTGCAGCTCCGGTTCGGGCTGTTGGCTTTAGGGTTTACTAAGGGTTCCTTTAAGGGTCCCTTTAAAGGGATCTATATAGGGATTCTATAAGGGTATAGGCTTTAGAGTTTAAGCTTAATGAAGGCTTAGGATTCAGGGCCTTAGGGCTTTGGGTCTGAGGTTTAGGGTTTAAGTGGGCTGTAGAGTTTACTTGGAGGTTCATGGTTAGTTATAAGTGGAGTTATAAGTCCCCTAATATGGGTTATAGTTATAGTTACCTTACTTCTAACTCCACTTAAACTACCTACCCATGAACCTCCAAGTAAGCTTAATTAAGTCTTAGGATTTAGGGCTTAGGGCTTGGGTCTGGGGTTTATAGAGTTTAAGGTTTATCTAAGGTAAAAGTTTAGGGTTTAGGTTGTGGGAAATATGGAAACATAGCGTTATGATGAGGGTGATTCACGTGCGCTTTGGCGAGCGTATACTTTCCGTGAGGCTCGAGGGCTTTACCCCCTCAGCCGGTACTAGTGATTCATTTCAAAACCCCAAAACCCCACAGATGCATCCTCAACCCCTGGGTTATAAGTAAGGTAACTATGATTATAACCCATATTAGGGGACTCATAACTCCATTTAATTATAACTACCCATGAACCTCCAAGTAAACCCTAAACCCCCAAACCCATCACAATCCCGCAACCCCAAATTGTCGTACTCGTGATAGTCCGGGCATCTTGAAGGCCTAGGGCCGTAGACCCTTACACGCCGTACAAAAAGGTTGCGAACATCTTAAGAAGACCTGTAGAAGCTCCTTTAACTTCACAAAAACCCCGAAACCCTACAGTAAACCCTAAAACCCTAAAGCCCTAAACCCTAAAACCCTAAAGCCCTAAACCCTAAAACCCTAAAGCCCTAAACCCATTTTGGGATTTCGGGATTTGGGATTTTGGGATTTCGGGATTTCCCTAAAACCCTAAAGCCCTAAACCCTAAAACCCTAAAGCCCTAAACCCTAAAACCCTAAAGCCCTAAACCCTAAACCCCTAAACCCGAACCCCAAACCTTATAGAACCCGTAGAGCACCCTTCGTGCTCCCTTAGAGATCCCTTTAAAGGAGCCCTACACCCTAAGCTTTAGAGATCGCCGAAGCCCTCCAGGACCCCCGAATGGCCCTTTACTGGAGCCCTTAATTGTGGGTATTTAGGGTATGTTAGAGGGTAGTGGGGGTCTAGGTAGGGTTTAGGGTTCAGGGCATTGGGGTTGATGCCTTTTCTGTAGGGTTTAGGGCTTTGCGGTTTAGGGTTTATTTGGAGGATCATGGGACTTAGTAAGTAAGGTTATAAGTCCCCTAATTGGGGTTACAAGAAATTATAAGTATAGTTACCTTATTTATAACCCTAGTTACTAAGTCCCATGATCCTTTAAGTAGGATCCCTTTAACCTTGGAGCCCTTAAAAGGCCAAAAAGGTGGCCTTGATGGTCTCGAGCCGGTGCGCGATGGCGATGGTCGTGGTCAAAGGAAAATCCTCCGCATCTTAGGTCTTCCCTGAAGGGATCTATAGAGGTCCCTGAAAAAGCTTAGGGTTTGGTTCAAGGGATCTCTTTGGGCTTCTTTAAAGGGATTTATAAGGGTTCTATAAGCTATCTGTAAGGGCTTCTTAAAAAGGGAGTTTTGGGGTTTAGGGTTTAGGGTTTCATAAAAGGGATCTATAGGGGTCCTATAGAAGGCTTCCTTAAGGGTGAGGGCTTCGAGCTTATTGTTTACGGTTTAGGGGGTTTGGGTTAAGGGCTTCGGGCTTAGAAGTAAGGGTTTTGGGGGATTAGAGTTTGAGGGTTTCGGGTTTAGGGCTTTTGGGGCTTTAGGGCTTTTAGGGCTTAGGCTTTCAGGCGTAGGGTTTACGGTTTGGGGGCTTGAGGTGTTAAGGCTGTAGGGTTTGGGGTTTAGGGCTTTGGGCTTTAGGTTTAGGGCGTGTTAGGGTGTCGGGGTTAGGTTCCGAGAAAGCCCCATTCTCGGCTGATGTTTTCAAAAATGCTTCAACTACGGTTGATGGTCAAAATCCTGCATTACCCATAATAAGGAATATACCATAATTCCCATAGTTTAGGGTCCTTAGGGTAATGCAGGATTTTGACCATCAACCGTATGTAGGGTCGCAGTGTTCCATGGTTCGGTTGCATGGCATAGGGTTTTGGCCCACATCGAACTTCACACAGCCGTAATTGTAAAGGAACCCTTAAAGGAAGCCTTAACCGAACTAAAACCCTTTATCAAACCCTAAACCCTAAACCTCAACCTCTAGAAACCCTAAACCCTAAACCCTGGGTGCTGGCATTGTGGAAACCTCGGAGCTTCAAGCGCTTAGGGAATAGGTTTTCGGATTTGGGAAAGGGACGTCTTCGGTGGCTGACCTAAAGAAGTAATGGGGTATGGGATTTAGGGTTTAAGGATGCTTTCTTAAGCTTAGGCTTTAGAGTTTGGGGTTGAGGGCCTAAGCACTGGAACTGGGGTGGTGGAGGGGTTTTAGTGTGAACACAGATGAAGGAATCCGAATGGGAGCTTCGAACTGTTTATCATAAGCATCCGTCCACACGAGAAAACCCTGTCTATCTGATGCTCAAGGCCCTACCTGTAGCCGAAGAGACCTACCTTTTTAGGGTTCCTTATTATGATTACTGTATATGGTTCCTGAAAAAGGTAGATCTTTTCGGCTACAGGTAAACCCTAAACCCTAAACCGTTCAAAAACAAGTGCAGTTGATCGGGCTGGCCTGCAGAGCCAAACATCGATATTATAGGGGCCTGAATAGTGAGAATGGGGTTTTGGGGCCCATTATACCATAATGATTAAAGGACCCCCCAAAATAGTATTGGTAATTTTTAAGGCCCCTATATCAAACGCAGTCAAACTCTGCGGGTCCTGTCAGCAGCCGCATCGTGTGTGATCGAAACCACGAGTGTCGTAACCCTGAATCTCAAACTCTAAATCCCCACGTCGAAAAACCCAAATCTTACACCTCTACATCCAAATTCCTCCGAATAATATACAAGCAATATACACTGTAGGGTTTAGGGTTTGGGGTTTAGGGTACTCCACCTCCGCTGCGCCGTGCCTTTTTTGGGTACCCTAATTAGGTGCCGTACTATATTAGGGACCCAAAAAGGGACCATCAGTTTGACAACCGCCCATGTAAACTTACAGCAAAACTTAAAGAAACCCTGAACTTGCAGTCTGCCTTTCAGCTTGTACATGCATAGTATGTTGCAGACTCATTACAACCTCTCTCGCCCTTACGGGGATTATAGTGGCATCTTCGTGCTTAGGCCCTTAATGTAGGAGGATGTATTAATCAAGTGTCTACATTAGGCTAAACCCTGAAACCAAAACCCTAAACCCCAAACCCTAAAACCAAAACCCTAAACCCCAAATGCTAAACCCTGAAACCAAAACCCTAAACCCGTTTTTTACGCCCTTATATGGAAGGAACCCTTAATTAAAGGACTCCTGAAGGAACCCTTAAGGAACCCCCCCCCCCCCNCCCCCCCCCGGGGTCCGACTCCAGGGATTTCTGCGCCGCCGCCTGGCTCTGCGGGTCGAGAGCCGAGGTGCACTCGTCCAGGAGGAGCACCTGAGATGCACTGAAACCGCGGGTTTAGGGTTTAGGGTTTAGGGTTTAGGGCTTAGGGTTTAGGGCTTAGGGCTTAGGGTTTAGGGTTTAGGGTTCTGAAACCGCAATTTTAGGACTGAGAGGGCTTAAGGGGTTTAGGGTTTGTTCAGGGGGCTAGAGGACCACCTGAGATGCACTGAAACCAAGGGTTTAGGGATTTATAGGGCTTAAGGGGTTTAGGGTGTAAGGATTTAGGGTTTGGGGTTTGTTTAGGGGGGTAGGTAAGAGCACCTGGGATGCGATGAGGGTTTGGGGGTTTAGGGCTTATATTTACGATTTCGTATGCGTTGAAAAGCGGTGCCTTAGGGCTCCGGATTAACCGGCATTTTCTGGCGAAGCCTTCTCGGTGGGTGGGACACTGGTACTCCAATCTCCCAAGAGACCTCCCCCACGTCTGGAGGGGAAGCAAGCCCTAGCTTAAACTTTTCGCCCTGATGGATCCCTTATGAAACCTGCACCCACCGCTGCACGGTCGCATGTAACAAGTACGGGCTTCTATGGCAACCCCCTCAAGGAAGCCCCTCAAGGAGTGCATGAAGCCGACCGAGGCCCGTTGAGGGACGTTGAGGCGGTTTAGTTCTCAAGCGTTCCAGACCAAGCGCGAGTCGGATACTCATGCTGGGCCTGGAACGCCTGAGCAACCACAAAGCCTCAACGAAAACTATTGCTGCTCAACAAGCCTCAATGAACCTCAATGGGCCTCAATGGGCCTCAATGACCCTCCGTGGCCCTCAATGGGCCTCGACAAGTTTGACGCACTTCTGGAGGGGGGTTCCCTGACAAGGTTTCCTTGGAAGCTCGTAAAACAAGGCTTGCCGTAGAAAAGGCTACTCGAGGATTGTACATATGATGCAAGGGCTAAGGGCTGAGATGGTTGGCTTCGAGTGCTTTAGAAGTGTTTAGGGCCCTTATGAAGGCTTATGTGGTTATGCCGCCCATCTCTGATAGTTAGGCGCTTGTAGGGTGTTTTTGGGTAGGAGATGCAAGGTAGGAGGTTTGAGGGCTTTTGTGCTAGGGGTTTTGAGGTTCCCCCTATGAGCTCCGTGGCATAAGATCTAGAGCCCCCGTGGTTTAAGGGGGGAGGGTCATGATCCTTCAGGATTACTTTATCTCACAGTTAAAGCTTTCAGTAATCGCGACTATAGGATGCTTCTGCCGATGTGGCCCTAATCACGAAAGGTGAAATCCTGCAGGGTTTTTCAGAGGATTGCTTGCTAACAATCTTGCGCGCAGAACATCCTGAACACCCCGACCCCTAAACCCTAAACCCTAAACCCCAAAACCCTAACCCTAAATCCTGGAACCCTTTACCCCCAAAGCTTCAACCCCAAACCCTAAGCCCAAACCTCGAATGGCCGAAGTGCCCCAACAGTACTGTTTCCCAGGCCCCCCAAAGGGATCTAGAAAGTAGATCCCCTAATTTGGTGCCCTATGCTACTAAGGGTACTTTATAGGAACCCCCATTAAGGGATCTACTTTTTGGATCCTCCCTTAAGGGGTCTGGGTTTAGATACCCGAAACCTCTTGAAGTAAAACCCGACTGTTCGGGCTAGTTGGATGAACCAGAACCTACATGGGTAGTTGTCAAAATTAGGGTCCCTTTTTGGGTACCCCAAATAACAGGTGCCGTACTATATTAGGGACCCAGAAAGGGACCATAATTTTGACAACCACCCGCATGTACGCCCAAAGTGACCTCACAAAACCCCAAAAGGGCAGCAAAGAACCGAAAAGAAGAGCCAACGCTTCTTGGCCCAAGGGCTTTGGGTGTGGGGTTTACCTGTAGCTCCAAACCCTACGAAATAATGGGTTATAAGCCTTTGATTAAAGGGATAGAACCTTTGAAACGGCAGGTCTTCACCAGGTGCCTAAACCCTAAACCCTACACTCTTGGGCCTTGCAGGGCTTTGGTTAAAGCCTCCAAGGGGCGGGAGGTTGGCGGATGACCATGCGTGCTAAGCTCAGGAGCTGCCTCTCACAGGGATTAAGGGCTGAGGGTAAAAACGGGTTCAGGGTTTGGGGTGTAGATTTTTTGAGTTTAGGGTATAGAAAGGTTTAGGGCTTATAGGTTTAGAGCGTTGGGGTTTAGGGGTTGTGGGGTTTAAGTTTCAAAACAGCTTTGAAGTAGTCAATAATTCAATAGTCTTTAAACACCAAGGTCTTCATAACTCTCACGACTCAAAAGCTGCCTTCAATTCAACTTGGGCTTTCTTCTGGGTCCTCACTAAAGATGTTATACGCCCTAAACCCGAACAGTCATACCTTCATCCATAGACTGTAAACCCGAAACCTTAACCTTACAAGATTGCACAAGGTCCAACAGAGCAGAACTTCCATCAGAATCTCATAAAACCCTAGGGATCAAAATAGCCCAAGAGCCTTATATAGTATGGTCTTTGGGCCCCAAAGCCTTAATATATGAGTCCTTAGATCCCTAGGGAAAACCGTCTATGGGATTCGGGGCGTGAGTAGGGAATCGGAGCGCAGGGTTTAGGGTTTAGGGTTTAGGGTTCAGGGTTTAGGGTTTAGGGTTTAGCGTTTAGGGTTTAGGGTCAGGGTATAGTATCGGGCTCCTGATGGAGGCTTTACAGATGTTGTTGATGCTGGCTGTAAACCCCAATGAAGACGAAATAATCGATATAATTGATACAATACCCTAAGGGTCCAAAGGACCCAATAATAAGGTACTTAGGTTTCGGATAGTAGTTATGTAGGTTACTATTTGGGAGAGTTTTCGGTTATTGGGTGCTTGGACCCTTAGGGATATAACCCTAAACACAAAACATGTTGCAAGGTTGAAGGAGCCCTAAACCTTAAACCCTAAACCCTAAACCCTAAACCCTAAACCCCTAAACCGTATGCCGGGGGGCTCTCGATGATTCTGGCTCAAGGCGTCTAGGGCTTCAGGTCGAAGCTCAAAGATTCAAGGGTTTGAGTCTACTTAAAGGATCATGGGACTTAGTAACTAGGGTTATAAATAAGGTGACTATACTTATAATTACTTATAACCCCAATTAGGGGACTTATAACCTTACTTACTAAGTCCCCTGATCCTCCAAGTAGGGTTTTGATTCAAGGGTTTGGGGGTTTAGGGTTTAGAGGTTTAGGGGTTTAGGGTTTAGGGTTGAGGGTTTAGAGTTTAGGGGTTTCGGGCTTCAGGGCTTTAGGGGTTTAAAGCTTGAGGTTTAGGAGTTGAGCGGCTCATGGTGTGGGGTGCAACGGTGGGAGTGAAGGTTCTATAGAGTGGAATCATGACCATCTAGCCTCACGATCCAGATTTAATTGCATTCAGGCAAGGTGCAAGGAGAATGCTCAAGACTAGTCCAGATTGAGCATAACATATCTTCATGCATCCTATTCATGATCATCGTTCAACCCTAAACCCTAAACCCTAAACCCTCTTTTGTTCTTTGAGAGGCACGGAGCCTCTACAGTAGCCCGTGACACCTCGCTCCTCCCAAAGAAAACCCAGCGGGTCCATATGTTCCTTTAAGGTTTCTTTTGGGTGCTATAGGGTTTAGGGTCCATATACACTACCATGATGGAATTAGGTCCCAAAAGACCATCCCTATGATAGTTTTGGGGACCTAATTCCACAATGGTAGTGTATATGGACCCTCTGGGAAACTAGTTCTTGCTCCTGGTAGCTCTTGTTAGAAGCAGCATTAGTATCATTACCGATATAGGAGCTATCATAGAAGGACAGGAACTCAAACTCCACAGGGGTACTTAAGGCTCATTGCTACTAGTAACGTCACTGCTACTATTTACACAGTGGTAGTAGTGGGTTTGTAGTACAGCCGACCATGTCATCCTGGCTGGACAAGCCACAGCGAAAAAGCAGCCACAACTCTGAATTCGCTCCTTGAGCTTTTAGCCTTTACCGTCTGTGTTGCGCGGTCAATGCTAGATGCTGTTCCAGGAATTCACCAGCAGGGCCACAGTCTTGCTTCCCGATTGGGAGTGCAATGCGGCAGTGTAGTGTAGGAACCTGATTAAGAAACCTTGGGCCTATGACCCCCAAAATAGTAGGAATCATATAAGGACGCCTGATAAAGGCCCAAGGTTTCTTAATCAGGTTCCTACATTAGTCTTGCTCTGGTTACCAACCTTCACTCCAGGGGCTTCAGGCACCACTTGATAGAGCAGGCCCATCTTCACTCCAGTTCCTTTGAAGGGTTCTTATAAAGGGTCTATAAGGGATCTATAGTAGGGTTCAATAAAGTACTATAAGGGCTACTATAGGGGTATAGGGGCTACTATAAGGATTACCCATACTGACTAATTACCCCTCGAAGGTCCACCAATACTCGGGGGAGCTCCAATTATCTCCATACCAATCGTCATCAGAGACCGCTCCGGTCCAGCTATACATGGTTTAGGTTTTAGGGTCTCAGGTTTAGAGTTTACGGTTCCGGGCTCTAATTGGGAGTTTCCGAAAATTAGAGTACCTTATTTTGGGGTTCTTCTAATAGGGATCCTACTAGTTAGGGTAGGAAATATTATGGTCCCCTATTACCGGAAACTCCAAATTCAGGAAATAAGCCTCAATTAAAGGAAAACGTGCTCTCCAGTTCGCAACAGGGCTAAGTTGCAGGTCTTTCGGAAATGTTGGATGGTAACCCTAAACCCCTAAACCTCTAAACCCGAATCCCCTATACCCCTAAACCCCTAAACCCTGAACCGGACGGGGCCTGGAATTTCGGGCTCGCGGGGTTTGGGGCTTAGGGTTTCCCAGACTCCTGGGCCCGCAACGTTACAAAGGCCCTTTGCAACGGAACAGCTTGGACAAAAACGCACAGACGCCTTCTGTGAACCCTAAAGCCCTAAACCTGAAACACCCGAAGCCCTATGCCGAGGTAACAGATCGAGGGGCGTTGATGATGAGAACGGGGATTGTATCTGTAGCAAAAAAGGGACATGAACCCCTAAACCCTTAAACCCTTACACCCTAAACCCTAAACCCTTAAACCCGTAAACCCTAAACTCTAAACCCTAAGCCCTTAAACCCTAAAACCCTGAACACTTAAACCCATAAACGCTAAACCCCAAACCCTAAACCCGAACTACATCTTATTGCGAGCTACATATTAGATCGCAACCCTTCAGCCTCTTGAGTCCCTTCTACCAGGTAGACCCCAAGCCACATGGGTTTAGGGTTCAGGGTTTAGAGTTTAGGGTGTCGGGTATCATGGGGAACCAAAGGTTAACCTTTTTCATAATATAAGGATTATATAGGGATTATACTACCCCAAAATGTTAAAGGCTACCTACTCTACTACTAGGTGGGTAGTTCCCTAAACTTAGGGTCCCCCTTTGTATGGGCCTATTTATCCGGGTGTAGTACTTTGGAGGCCCCAAAAAGAGATCTATTTATCCGGGTATAGTACTTTGGAGGCCCCAAAAAGAGACCTATTTATCCGGGTGTAATATTTTGGAGGCCCCAAAAGAGACCTATTTATCCGAGTGTAGTATTTTGGAGGCCCCAAAAAGAGACCCAAATGTAGAGAACTACCCATATAAAAGCCTCTGTCGAACGTTTGTGGGAGCCTTTTACAGGACCGCATCATTCCTAAAGCCCTCCAAACTCTACCACCCCAACCTGCACATAAACCCTAAACACTAAAAAATCGGAGCCGAACTCATTCTAGGAGCAAAGCACAGCCTCTGTCCGAAACTCATGTTGCTGCCATCACGGCCCACTTGAGACTGGATGCCTTCGTGGCAGGGTTTAGAGTTTATGATTGCCTGGGTCGTACTTTAAGGGCCCCCAAAAATAGTTATGAAAAGCTACCTCTACTAGAACCCAGAAGGGAGATTGAAAAGGGTTCCAAAAGCTCCACCTCGTTTGGGTGCGTGTACGGGCTACCATATGGGAGTTTCCAAATATAGGGGTACCTTATTTTGGGGTCCTTATAATAATAAGGATCCTTTTTTGGTTACAATATTAGGGTCCCATATTTTCGGAAACTCCCATATGGTTTGGGTTGGTTTAAAGGGGTTTGGGGCTTTAGGCTTCAGAGTTTAGGGTTTTGGGCTTGAGAAGTTAAGGCTTTCAGGCTTTTGAGGCTTTACATGATTTCTTACAGGACAAAATGCGGCAGGATTTGCTTTCGGGCTTGATAAGGCTGTAAAAGTGGGTTTATCGACTATCCTTGTTTTGCTATCCGGTTTACTCTTGGCTTTGTAGGTATGTGTTGTTATGCTTGTTATGGCAAACCGCGAAACTTGTGCAGCAAAAAACCCGACGTGAACAACTGCATGAAACCTCCCCTAAACCCTAAACCCTGAACCCTGAACGCTGAACCTAAACCCCACCTCAAAACTCTGAAGCCAATAGCAACGCACATCGCATAGCCCGGAACCTGAAAAAAGTAGCCCCAAATCCTCAGGACCATCAACCCCCAAACCCCAATCCCAAAGCCCCGGTGTAAGCTACCAAAATAGGGATGTATGGTAAGTAATACGCCTTCCTTTGTATGATAACCTGAACCAACTTAATTTCCAAGATCGCAACAAAAACCCCAAACCTGCACAGAGCCCCATCACAACTCTGCAATCTCTCGAAAACACAGATTCAGCAAGAAGCCCCCAGAGCTTAACTTCTAAACTTCATTCAACCCAGTTTGAAGTACACTACTGGAGGGGTAGGGTTTGGTGATTAAGGAATCCCCAAAATAAGATTGGTAATTACTTAAACTAGGCTCTAAAACCCTAAACCCACCAAACCCACCAAACCCTAAACCCTAAACCTTAAAGGAACCCTAAACCCGAAAGAACAAACAATGAAAATCCGACGAGCTCCCACACTTCTTACCTGAGCAAGAAACTCAGAGATCCCCATGTCCCTTAATTAGGGAATATACCTTGAATTATAGGGGCCTTAATCTTATGGTTTAAGGTATATTCCTCACTTAAAGAGTATTGGGATCTCTGGAAAGCCCGACAGTTTGCAATGATAACAAGGCCTGCCGGAAGGTTGCGCACATGGGACATGAGCTGGACGCAGTTTAGCGCCTTTCGAAAGGTTGCAGAGGATGCCCAAGTTTGAAAACCAATATAGCAATGTCTTTTTGCTTGAGGAACATACCGTAAGGTTTATTTTCGTGGTGGTTGTCAAAATTATGGTCTTTTTTGAGTCCGTATTATAATATATTTAGGGTACCCAAAAGGGGGCCATAATTTTGACAACTACCCATACGGGCTCCATACAGGTTGCTATAACGGTGACTATAGCGATTTAGGGCTTCGGCTTTTGGGGGTTTCAGGTTCAGTCGCGGATCCAGCAGCCTGTTTAGGGTTTAGGGTTTAGGGGTTAGGGTTTAGGGTTTAGGGTTTAGGGGTTAGAGTTGAGGGTTTAGGGGGTAGGGGTTAGGGTTCAGGGTTTAGGGTTTGTGCTAAACGGTGAGACCCTGCAACTGAAGGGTCAGAACATACTGCTTTGCAGGGTTTGGAGCTACAAGTACGGCTGTGAAAGCAATACACTGCCTTGTTTAACATAGGGTTCATGGTTTAGGGTTCCAGGATCATCGAATTTCATCTTTCTTTCATTAAGCTAATGTAATGTAAAGACTTTGCTTAAGGGGCATGGGGCTCTCTTGGAGCTGCTTGCAGTGTTTTTAGGGTTTAGGGTGTAGGGTTTGGAACTATGCGTTTAAGGTTTTCACGCAGGGGTTGTGAACCTGTTCAGGTTGTTGTAGGAGTTGGTTCGAGGTTTGGCAGTTCGCTGCGCTTTACATGCTTGGGCGCATTCAGTTTACTCAGGGCTTTTAGCTTTGTCTGCATGATTCAGCAATCTTGAACCTAGGGATATGAATTCGGTATATGCGGCTTTAGAAGACATTGGGTGTTAATGTGCCCACTAGTCCCGTAGCGCGAGTGTCTGAAGCTTAAACCCTAAACCGTAGACCCTAATTAAACCCTACACCCAAACACCAAACACTCAGCCCTAAACCCTAAACCCTAAACCCTGTGAACCCTAAGCCCGTAAAACCTAAGGTTTGAGATCTGGGGAATTGCGGCATCGGGCGGTCTGGTCTTAGGATTTAGGGTGAGGGTTTAGCAGGTAGCGACCTCCCACCCCGCCACCATGGCAGGGTTTTGGGGATCCCCGAATGTTGGTCTAACATAGGGGCCAAGATGATTAGAATAGGGTTTTGGGGCCCATTGAACTCTGATTATAAGAAGGAGCCCCGAAAATAGTAGAATAGGTAACCATGTAGGCCCCGGTACTAGGGTTTAGGGTTTTGGGGACCCCTGACTGCAGAATTGAAAGCCCGGA
This sequence comes from Symbiodinium sp. clade A Y106, assembly GCA_003297005.1. NCBI lineage: Eukaryota > Dinophyceae > Suessiales > Symbiodiniaceae > Symbiodinium > Symbiodinium sp. clade A. Next base: position 14,975 of record BGNK01001104.1, on the reverse strand, counting down.
AGCTTCAAACAGGAATAAGCACATGAAGAGCCGGCCGAAGGACCATGTAATATAGGGGCCTTAATCACTAGAATAGGGTTCCTTAAAGGCTTCCTTTTAAGGGGGTCTATATAGGGGTTACTATAAGGGGTATTATGGGGGTTTTGGTCTCGGGGCCTTGACAATTAGAATCGGATTTTGTGTACTATGCTGTAATTATAATAGGGAACCCCGAAAACCCTATTCTAATTATTAAGGCCCCTATAGTGGGAGAGGGTGCGGAGTCTATTGGCCATGCAGAGCCGGTAAGCCACTGGATAGAGCTTCGACAACTTCCTGGATTAGAGCAGCTCGAACGCATTGCCGCGCAATGATCACCCTCTTGTGAAGATGAATCCTGTCCCCTGTAGCATGCCATGAGCACATGCAAACCATGACTCAGCCGCGCTTCCGGACCACTGTCAGGGGCACGCGAAATTTCCACGAAATGCGGCGGCCTCGCCAATGTTTATTTAGACGCCTGGTAGTGGCTGATGGATGATGACCGACCAGACAAATTCTTAGGGACGACCAAAAGCCCACGAAATCCTGAAGCCTCCCCTAAAGCCTAAATCCTAGAACCCGCAATGCAGAGACACCGGATCAAGAAAGCGGAGACTTGACGGCGTAGTATTCAAAACCCGGCTGTCCATCGGAGGGATGTTATCAATCCGGTGTCAGCATGAGTATAAGTGCGCCTGTAGAACGAAGCCCTTAACGTAACCCTCGAAGGAACCCCTTAACTTAAAGGACGCTTTACAGGAACCCGGTAAACAAACACCTTCAATAGGAAGCCTTTAAAGGAACCCTGCATTAAAGGAAACCTATAAACAAAAACCTTCAATATAGGAACCCTTAAAGGAACCCCTCTTCACTAAACAAAAACCGTCAATAGGAACCCTTTAAAGGAACCCCTTCATTACAGGGTTTAGGGTTTAGGGTTTAGGGGGTTTCGGGTTTAGGGTTCGGAACCCAAAGGAAACCTTGCAGGATGTCATGGAGGACTCCTGCAGGCCCCAAAGCTTCCAAGCTCAAAACCCACACGGCGCGAAAACCGGCTTCGGGATCTGGGTAGTTGTCAAAACTATGGCCCCTTTTTGGGTACCCTAAATATTAGGTGCCGTATTACAATAAGGACCCCAAAAGGGACCACAATTTTTGAGAACCACCCATCTGAGTTTAGGATTCAGGGTTTAGGGTTTAGGATGTAAGGTTTAGGGATCAAGGTTTAGGGTTTAGGGTGTAAGGTTTAGGGATCAGGGTTTAGGGTTTAGGATAAGCCTCGGGATCCAAACCTCAAGAACCTCCTAAGCCCAGAAAGTCTATGAAACCCTCAAACCTTCGGAGGAATCCCATGAAATCCTGCAATAGAACCGTCACTGTAAACCCTAAAACCGGAACCCGTGACTCCACACCCTCAACCCTGAAACCCCATAGCCATAATTCTTTCAACAAACTTTAAACAACACGGTTTAGGGTTTAGGGTTTAGGAGCTTTCAAAGCAAGCCTATAAACTATACACCAAGTAATACACCGCTGAATAAACACCCTAAACCCTAAACCCGTGCCTGCCACACCCGCGCGTCGGAGAACCTTCGTCGTTTCGAGCTCGTGGAGGCGTTTGTGGTTTACGGATGAGGGTCTGGTGGGTTTTGGGGTTAAGGGTTTAGGGGGTTTGCTGGGGTCTGGGGGATTCTTGGGTTTGGAGTTTAGGGTTTTGGCTTTAGGTCTGGGGGTCTGGGGTTGAATCGGCTTCGGGATAGGGGTTGAAGCCTCAAGTTTTACAGTAGAAGCCCCAAAGTTGGAAACCCCATAGCCTCAACCCTTAAGAGTAATGTATAGGAAATCCCAGCACTATTTGGCCTTAATCCAGTTTCCAACTTTATGGGGTTTACTGTAGAGGTTAGGGATGAAGGTTTTGCTCATACCCACCTTTTTTAGGGTACCTAGTTCTATCGTTCGGATCTGTTATACAGAGAAGAAGCTACCCAAACTAAAACAGGGGTAGGGTACGAGCCTGCAGCTAGGGTTTAGGAGCGGCTTTATGCAGGGCTTCGGGTTTCGGATTTTCGGTTTCGGGGCGTCGTGTGGAGAGTTTGGGTTGGGAACATTTTACCACCGATACCCTAAACCCTAAACCCTAAACTAAACCCTAAACCCTAAACCCCTAAACCCTGAACCAAACCCCTAAACCCTAAACCCTAAACCCCTAACCCCTGAACTAAACCCCTAAACCCTAAACTAAACCTTAAACCCTAAACCCCTAAACCCTAAACTAAACCCCTAATCCCCTAAACCCTAAACTAAACCCCTAATCCCTGAAACCTAAACTCTACCGATAGGGTTGTTAGGCCCAGCTCCCCGAGACCCAGCTATAGGGGCCGTAATAATTAGAATAGGGCTCCCTTTAAAGAGTTCCTTTGAAGGGGTCTATAAGGGATCTAAAGTAGGGTTCTAGAGTATAGGGCCTGAATAATTAGAATAGGGTTTTGGGGTATATTATACTATAAAATATAATAAGGACCCCCAAAATTAGTGTTAGTAATTGTTTAGGCCCGATATTACACCCTGAACCCGAGACTTTCGAACTTAGGCGTCTGCTTACAAATAGTACCTACTTTGGGGTCTAACGACTATAAATGGTACCTACTTGGGCTATTTGGAGCCTGAGGGATTGGGGGCGCCCAGAGTTCAAAGGCAACAGCGGGGGAATGTAAGGGCGCTCATAATTGGGATCGGTATACTTTAGTATATTCATCCAAGACATGATTTAGGGTTTAGGGGTTAGGGTTTAGGGTTGGAAGTTTAGGGGTTTAGGGGTTTAGGGGTTTAGGGTTTAGGGTTTAGGGTTTAGGGTGAAGTACTTACACCCCAAGTATTTGCAGCTTTGCAGCTCGTCGAAAGGGTCCACGTTGAATCTCCACGTGCCCTGGAACATCGTGGGGTCCTCCGCAGTTGGGTTGGCAGTTAGGATCAGGACTGTCCAGAAAATAATGTACAAGCCTCAATAAATAGAATAGGGCGTGGGCATGAAGGGTATAGTATTGCTGTTCCTGTCCCTGTGAGGACAGTAGTCTATACAAGAGGCGTCCCAAAACTTGCACTAACCATAAACGTTAAACCCTAGGACCTAAGAGTATCATTATCTGGGTTGTAGTTTCGGGGTCCTTAAAAGTATTTATGAATAGGTTCCTCTTTTGGAACCATAAGGGAAGTTAAAAAGTTTCCCAAAGCTCCACCTAGTTATTCCGACCCCTATATTAGACAGGGCCTTAAGCCCGAGACATCTGATAGGAATCTGCATCCCTAAGCAAGGGTACATTACGCGATCTGTCTATTCCCTTTAAGGGTTCAGTTTGACAGTTCCTCGAAGGTACTACAGTGGATCCCAGAAAGTTGGAACATGAATTAAGGAGAGCTAGTGCAAGGATTCCCTATACTTTACCTTAAGGGCATGAGGAGAATGATGTTCCAACTTTCTGGCTTCTGCTCTGACGGTTCCAGAAGGTGGCATGTCGGTGAACTTGCGATCGCCATTCAGACCTCTATGTTGGCCTCACTCCTCTGAATAGTTTGTGGGTAGAAACCTTGTGCAGCCCTTTATACATCCGGAAACCCGTCTAGAACCCTGCGAAAATGAAAGGAAAAGCTTTGAGCCCCAAACCCGCAATTCCTTTGAGGAGCCCTGAAAGGGACCCTTAGATCCAGCCGGTAAACGCAACCCTTAAAGAGACCGTTGAAGGAACCCTCAGAGGAACCCTAAAACCCAAACCCTAAACCCCAAACCCTAACCCCTAAACCCTAAACCCTTAAACCCTAAACCTTAAACCCTAAACCATAAACCTTAAACCCATAAACCCGAACCCTAAACCCTTAACCCTAAACCCTATCAGCTTTAAAGCCTGGCCTGTGGCACCAGGCCCACTATCTTCCGAAGGGCCGAGAGACCCATCTTCGCGGAATCACGACCTCTGCTAGTCACCGGTCGGGTCTTACGGTGATCAAAAAGGGATCTATAAGCGTTTAGGAGTTTAGGGTTTCAGGGTTTAGGGTTCAAGGGTTTAGGCTTTCAGGGTTTACTTTTCGGTTTCGGGTTTAGGGTTTAAGCTCTTGCAATGTTTACCTGGACCCTAAGAAACCTACCTTTCAGGGCTCCTTAATATGGGAGATTCCGAAAATTAGGGGTAGCTTATTTGGGATCCTTATAATATGGATCCTACTATTTAGGGTACTATATTAGAGTCCCCTGTTTTCGGAAACTCCCATATGATTTCCCTGGTTAAGTCCTCAAAGTCAGTTATTCGGATAAAGGTAAGGCTTAGGATGTTTTAGGGCTTGCAGGGTTCAGGGTTCAGAGCGTAGAGGGGCGTCAGGGCTGCGGGCTTCAAGACTTCAGAGTTCAGGGATTAGGATTTGGGGGCTTCAGGGTTTAGGGCTTGCAGGGTTTCGGGTTTAGGGCTTGGGGGCTGTAGGGTCTTGGCACGTTTTTTAAGGGTGAGTAGGCTACTGGGAGGCTCATGGGACTTAGTAAGCAAGGTTATAAGTGCTTTAATTGGGGTTAATGTCGTTATAAGCATGGTTACCCTAACGATATCCCGAGTTACTAAAACCCATGATCCTTTAAGCACACTGGGGGGCTTTGGGGGCTTCAGGACTTAGGGTGGGTAGTTGGGAGGTCTGAACTGGCAGAAACGTCAGTGAAGGCGAAGTAGTCGAATTCTTCCGGCCCTGGGGCCCAGGTTTGGGGCGTTCTGCGCGCTTTCCAGTTTCTCAGTTCTTACAGTCCCCTGTTTTGTGAGACGGTTTAGGGTTTAGGGTTTAGGGTTGTGGGATGTTCGAGATCAGAGACCCGTCCTCTCCCAGAAGCGTGGCACGCTGGCCAGTGACTGCCCGAAGCTCGTAAGGGCCGACACTGCGAGGTTGGAACTTCGTCCCATTCCTCATCGTTGGGTGTCTCCAGACAGGCTCACCGACCTCAGTCGCGTCGCACGTGACCTCTTTCGTAGAGTTCGGCTCGGAAGATCTCCCGATCTCCCTATCTCAAGACCGTCCTTAAGTGGTTGGTCCTTAGTAAGTCGCCTGACGACTCCAGCGATGTTCGGGTTTGGAGATGTGTCGGAATTTTGATGCTGTGCAACAGGATCAAGATTTGTGCTGTTGTTGACAACCACCGTGGTCCTTTGTTGGGGGCTCCGTGCAATAAGGCTTGTATTGCTTTGGGACCGCAGCTCCCAAACGCTAAACCCTAATCCCTCACTAAGCCCTCCACTCTAAAACATCTTAGCAAACACAAAAACCTAAATCCTAACACTCTCAAACCCTAGAACCCTGAAGCCCTAAACCCTGCAACCTAGATCATCCTTGAGCAGCCCTGCCACAGCAAGCCCTAAACCCTAAACCCCAAAACCCTAACTAAGCCCTAAATCTCTTATCCTCAAACCCGAAGCCCTAAACCCTAAACCACAAAGCCCTAAACCCTGAAGACTCTAAACCCGATACCCTAAACGCCGCGCCTCCGATACGGATGATGCCCTGCCGTGGCTCTAGGATTCGGAGCAGGCACCTGGCTGAGCTTCTGGAAATCTGGGTCTCTGTATGGGAGTTTCCGAAAAAAGGGGACCCTAATATAGTACCTAAAATAGTAGGAACCTTCTTGGAAGGACCCCCCAAAAAGGTACCCCTAATTTTCGGAGACTCCCGTATGTCGCTGTTGGGATTAAAGGAAGGCCCTTTACGCTTTCCTTTCTGGGTTTTTTGGGATTTAGGGTTTAAGGTTCAGAGTACCTAGGTTCGAGTGACCCCTAAATAGGGGTACCCTTTTCCTAGTATTCGGTTTTACTAGTAAGGGGACCCCAAAATAAAAGGGCAAAAGGGTACTACTCAGGAGCCTAGTAAAGGAAAGCCTCTGAGCTTTCCTTTCGGTTTAGGGCTTCAGGTTTTGGGTTTGGGGTTTATTGCTTTAAGGGTTGCTTTGAGGGTTCCCTTGTTTAAGGGCTCCTTTAAGGGGTTATGGCCGACACTGTGGGGTTCTGGGGTTTTGGGGTTTAGGTTAGGACGTTGAGAGTTCAGGTTTTTTACGCTTGTTTAGGTTTGGGGTTCAGAAACTGCAATTTAGGGTTTTGCTTTTAGGGTAACCGGGCTCTACGATAAACCCATACTCGCAGGATGCTGATTGTAGGGAGTGGGGTCGGCCTCGGGGGTTAGGCTTTAGGGGTGTTGCGATGTGTTCCCCTTCGGGGTTTATGTAAAGCCCTAAACCCTAAACCCATGATGATAACGGTTTATGAAACTAGGATTTTCGGGTTTTTGGTTGAGGGTAAAGGGCCTCCAGCATAACCCTTCATAGCAGGATTCCATCCGTGAGGACCCCTGTTTCGCTTTAGGGTTTAGAGCTTGCCTCAACCCCAAATAACCTTCCTTTTGAAGGACGTACACAAAGAAATCAGAATAAGGAACCCAAAAAAGGTAGCCCTAAACCCTAAACCCTAAGGCTCATAGTGCATGTATGCTTTAAGGGGCCTTCAGGGTTTAGGGCTCGTTAGATTTAGGCTGGTTTAGGGTTTAGGGTTTAGGGGTTAGGGTTTAGGGGTTTAGGGTTTAGGGATAAGGGTCAAGAAGTTGCAAAAAAAGGGGGATCCCATACTGGGTCTTTATCTCGGTTCCTCAGTAACCCCTTAATAATAAGGGTACCCTTTTTCCTAATATTCAGCTTTAATAAGGAGACCCCAAACTAAAAAGGGCAAAAGGGCACTACTCAGGAACCTAGTTATTGTATATACGACGCATTTGGGAAGAACTTTGCTTTGGAGCACCGGAAAAGAAAGGAAAACACGACAGACCACTCGTTGTAGGGCCCAGCCATACGACCTCAACTGGGCTTTGAAGTAACCAGGGAGAAAAAGTATAGACTTTTATTTCATAATGGTTCCCTTTGAATAACAGGTCCCAGAGAAAGTATTAAAGTATGGTACTCCAAAACCCAGTCAATAGAGACTCAAGTGTACCTCTGTTGGCACTGCAAGCCCTACGCCCCAATGCCCAAAACCACAGGCGCGATTCTTAGAATTCTTGCTTTAGGGTTTAGGGTTATAGGGTTTAGGGTTTAGGGTTTAGGGTTAAGGGTTTAGGGTTAAGGGTTAAGGGTTTAGGGTTTAGGGTGTCTTGCCAATCCCCCACAGAACTCAACCAGTAAACTGAAGACCATCTTGCAGGAACCTGCCAGGCTCCAAACCCCGGCAGCAACAAGAGCAATGAACTAGACCTAAGAGTATCCTAGGAACAAAAAGGGTGCACTTTTTCGTTTAAAGGGGGCTATAAGGGAACCTAAACCCTAAAGAAAGGAATAAGGGCCTACTCTGGGTCCTAGTAAACAAAATGCCCGCATGAACTTACACGCTGCCAGGCATCACAGCTCAAGACTTGGCTCGGGCAACGGCCCCAGCTGGATCAAATTGCAGTCCAGGAAACCCACTTGAAGGACTTCTTGGAATACCAAACCTCCCAGTATCATGCCATACATAGCGGAGGCCGAAATTAGTTTCCCTCCAGTGCTGGCATGACGGATGTCAGGTGCCACAGTCTCACGGCCACTGTTCTTCAGGACATCTGCATGGATCGGCCTCGACCAGCGTCCCATCCATGAAGTGTTGGCGGCATCTTCAGTTAGTGTCTTGAAGGCTTGCTCGCAAACTCGCGATGTCGCCAAGGATCTAACAACCTCCACGAATTCAAGGGCAAGCAGCAGACAGCTTCGGGTCTAAAGCTTTGGGGTGGTGTACAAGCAGGCAAGTGATCCACCACACACTCAGACTTTCGATGATCCATGCCTAATGTCACACCCATATAAGAACCTGATAAACTACCGGTTGCAAAACTAAGCACTATAGAGCCAAACTGTATTCCCCACATAAGGTAAGCGGTTAAACACCTTTTTTTTGGAGATCCCTATGCAAGAAGCCGTAAACCACAAAATGGATGCGGGCAAGAACCAACAGTACCCAAGCAGCTGAAACTACTACTCTAAACCCCAAGCCCTGAACCCTGAACCCCAGCAGTCTAAATCCGCAAATCCGAAACGCTTAAACGAAAATCTAAACCCCTGTAACAAAGACTAAACCTGCCCTAAACCCTGAACCCTCTCAAATCCGAAACCCCCGAAAGAACGAGGCGCAGCAGGATCGTCGACTTTCCGCAGCCCGTCTTCCCGGCGAAGCCGCATCGACTTCTTGGAACAATGTCCTAGGGCTTCGGTTTAGGGTTAGGGTTTCGGTTGTAGGTTGTTGGTTTAGCGGTCAGGGTTGTGGCTTAGGGTTTCGGGCTTAGGGCTCACGGTTTAGTTTAGAGTTTAGGGCTACAGGTCAGCGCGAGAGCGTCTGAGCCTGCTGCGGATTCGGTCTATTTGGGTCCAGGTGTGGGGTTTGCGGGTGTACGGGGTTAGGTCGATCTACAGCACCCTTGGACAGGACTTACTAAACCCTACAAAGCTTAAACTACTAAACCCTGAACCCCTAAACACCCGAAACCCCAAATCGGAGGAACCTGATTAAGAAACCCTGGACCTATATCCCCCCAAATAGTAGGATTCATATAAGGAACCCTAATTAAGGCCCAAGGTTTCTTCATCAGGTTCCTACATTAGGGGGTTAGGTCTGTCCAAGGGTGCTGTAGACCCAGACCCCCGGGAGGATCCAAAAAGTAGATCCCTTAATGGGGGTTCCTATAAAGTACCCTTAGTAGTATAGGGTCCCAAATTAGGGGATCTACTTTCTAGATCCTCCCGGTGGTCGGGGGAATTTGCGTTCAGGTATGTATTCCTGAACCCACGGAGTCTCTGGGGTTTAGAAGTTCGGGATCTGTACGGTTTACGGATCTTAGGACTTCCGGTCAGACAATGTTGAGAGGGAAGCACTTAAGGGGGCTTTTGGGTTCTTGTTAAGGGATTTAGTTTAAGTTATCATACTAGGGATCTATAGTCAATAGTTAGGTTTCCTTATTATGGTAACTTAAATTTAAATCCCTTAGCAAGAACCCGGGCTTAGGGTTTAGGATCGGGGTTGGGCTTACGATTCAGGTTTAGGATCGAGGTTGAGGGTCGCGGGTCTGTGTGTTTGGGATTTTTAGGCCTGGGATTGCTGGCTCAACCAAAAAGGAACTAGGGTTTAGGGTTTAGGGTTTAGAGCTTAGGGTTTGGGGTTTAGGGTTTAGGGGTTTAGGGGTTCAGGGGTTCAGGGTTCAGGAAGGAACTACAAAGGAGACTATCGGTAGGGTCACATGGGATCTCGGAATCGTAATGAGCCTAAGGGCTAACAGGTTGGAACTTGGAGCCCGAACCCTGAACTCTCTCCGGGAAAAACCCTGAGGCTGACTTCTGAACCCTTCTAAAAGTTAAACTTTTAGCCTCCTTATTATAGTTCAATAGATACCCAAAAATTAATTAAAGTCCTAAGAGCCAAGCAGAGGAACGCCAAGTATAGTAACCCTTGTAGACAGATGTGCAGCAACGGTTTATGGCCCTTTAGTTACCTAAACGCCTGAACCCTTAAACCCAACCCCGAACCCCGAACCCTGAACCCAAAACCCTCATCCCTCAACCCTAGGCGCCCTGAAACCCTGAGGCTTCAACCCTCAACCCTCAACCCTAAATACATCTTGCGACGCTTCCTGCCTCAATACTTCGAAAGCGGGCGTTAAACCGGGCAGGATTGGGCTCTAAGGGGTTTTCGGTTCAGGGTTTGGGGTTTAGGGTTTAGGAGTTTACTTAAAGCATCGTGGGACTTTGTCGTACTCATACGGACGGAAGATATAATTGAAATTACATATAATTACATATAACCCCGACTAAGATACGGATAGACCGTACTTACTAACTTGATGTAGAACACTTATAAGTCCCTTTAAGGGAGCCTTCACGGAACCCGTTAAATTACAAAGTCCCATGATCCTCCAAGTGAGGCGTAGGGTTTATGGGTTCAAGCTTTAGGGGGCCATTGATTCGGGTATTAGTATGGCGCAAGGCACAGTAAAGTGATGATGCTGCGCTTAGGGGTTAGGGTTCAGGGATCAGGGGGATCCTGAAAGCAGTTTTTCGCGCTCAGATTTCGAGGTAAGTGGCCACTGAGATGCCGTGTAGAACTGGCTTCGCCATGCCATATCCTGCTTTCTCCATCGCCCAAAACCCTAATCCTAAGCCCCAAATGCCAGACCCTAAAACCTACACCACACAGTGAGGCCTCGAGTAACCCGTGTCGTAACCCAATATAGAGAACCCCAATATAGGGGCCTAAATAATTACCTATACTATTCTTGGGATTCCTTATTATGGTTTCAGTATAATATATCCCAATACCCTGTTCCAATTATTAAGGCCCCTAAACCCTCAACCCCTTATAGAACCCTTCTACTACTCCTTATAGACCCCTTTAAAAGGAACCCTATTCTACTTCTTAAGGCCCCTATATCAGACCCTATTGGAGTTCCCGGCTCAGGCCGAATGCAATTGGGGTGTCTGCAAACCCCTAAGTCCTAAACCCATAGGTCGAAACCCTAAAGTCTAAACCCAAACTTCAAAAAACGGTATAAGGATACTACTACGGAACCTACTTAAAGGATCATGGGACTAAGTAATTAGAGTTAAAATCATCTTATAATTACTTATAACCCCAAGTACGGTACTTATAACCTTACTTAACATGTCCCATGATCCTCCTTATGGAACCCTTACAGATCCCTTATAGAACCCTTTAAGGAACCCTCTAAAGGAACCCTTTAAGGAGCCTTATATGCTGTCTAAGTCTCATGATCCTCCAAGTAGAGGGGCTTGGGGTTTTCCGGCTCCGCTGCAGGGGTTTAGGGTTTGGGGGTTTAGGGGTTTACGAATCGGGCCTTTGGACCTCTGACAAGGAAAAAAAGCATGCTTTTGATCAGAATTGGCACATAGCGCTGAGATGCGAAATTCAGGTCCAGGATTAATATAGGGGTCTTACTAATTAGAATAGAGTTTTGGGGCCCTCTATACTATTATTGTAAAAAGCCACCAAAACAGTAATTATAGGTAACTAAGAAGCCCCTACTACATCCCTGTAATAACCCTTATAGTAGCCGTTATAGACCCCTTTAAAGGACCCCCAGGATAGTATGGGTAATTATTATAAGGCCCCTAGATTACGTTCCTCCGCTCGGTGCCCTGCTTTTGCATGCGCCCTCGTCTCGGCACACGTCCGGCTTCCTACTGTACACCCACGCAGGCCGGCTGATTGTAGTTGCTCGTATCCCACGGCATCATTTCGAGCAGCCGCGGCACGTCGGACACCAAGCCGTCTTGCAAAAAGAGTTTAAACACATGATCCCCTGCCACAACTCGAGACTGTTTACCAGTACCCCCGGCGGCGGCAACGGGGGGAGGGGAATGCTCTGGAACGGGGTGTGAAAAACAAGACGTGCAGGCGGCACCAGGGCCAATGCCAGCGGCAGAACAGCTGGTGGTGTTGCTGCTGACCATGGTCACCGCATTGCTCCACACGCCACCTCCGTTCGACACGCAAGACTGCGCCGTGGTGAAGCACTGCGTGCAGACCAGATCGATCCAGTTGAAGTTGCCGCTCCACATTTCCCTGGAATACGGCAAGTCGGTCGAAACATCCACCATATGTTCAGCGACATGCTCACAACTGAAACTCTAATCCCTGACAACGCTAAAGTTTGTACCCTCCGGCCCCAAATATGAGAGGTTCTAGGGCCAGTAGGGGTTCTTAATCTAAAGACCCGAAAGGTATTTGTTTCAAAACTCCGCTATAACTCTGGCAACAATCCAAAGAACGCCCCGATGAATGAACCCTGTCAAGCCCTTTCAGAGCCGGTGCGGAGTGTTTGTGCCTATTTTCTCCGCAACAACTCCAAAGCTTTAACTGGGCTTTTAAGTAGCCAGGGAGAAAAAAGTATAAACTTTTATTTCATAAGGGTTCCTTTAAGAAAAAAGGTATTAAAGTATGGTACTCCCAAGCCAAGTTAAAGTCACCAAACTCCGACCGACCCCTAACGAACACTCCCTGAACCCCTATAGAACAATAGAACAAACCCAACTCACATCCTAAACTCTAAACCCTAAGCTCCAAGTAACCCTAAACCCCATAATTCCTTCAAGAACCTTTAAAGGAACACCCTTCAATAAACATCCATAATCAACCCTAAATCCAAGGGTGCCAGTGACCTGCAACGAGGTTGGAGATGTTGACGCCCATGCCATTCACGTCGGCGGACTCAGAAGGTTGGTTGGACCCCATTAGGGCCGCGTAAGGGCTTGAAGTCAGGGTTTCGGGTTTCGGGTTCGGGGGGACGGGCTGATGGTAACAAATTTGGTGTAGGGCTTGAACTCCCAGGTTCCTGAGTACCCATTTTCCTACTGTTCGGTTTTGATAAGGGGACCCTGAACTAAAAAGGGCAAAAGGGTACTACTCACGAACCTACAACTCCAGGTTTAAGTTTAGGGCGAAAGGGTTAAGATGGATACGTACCTTGCGACGAAAGGCCCTCGTTAAACCGCAGCAAGGGCAGGATGCCTGTTTGTGGGGTGAACCTTCCAGATCCGATTTGTTGAATTGCTTTTTCTGATACTTATTCACTTACTCATGCTAATTTGGGATCATGTATATATATATATATACATAAACTACAGGTAGTTAGATAGATACATAGATAAATTAAAACAGATAGATAGCTAGCTAGCTAGCTAGGTAAGTACGAGAGAGAGAGAGAGAGAGAGAGAGACAAACCCTATATACATATATATATATATATGCATATATACACACACATACATTTAGGGGCTATAACGGGGTACTGTTGGTAATTATTCCGACCACTACGTATTACAGGGTCTTCTGAGTTCTCTTCGGGTAAGTGGTCCCCGACTGCATTGGGGGGCGGGGTTGCATTTGATTAGGATCCCACTATTGCTGGGAGTCTATACTACGAGCCATTTTTTTTGAGAATCAAGACTTCCGGCGACCGAAATAGTTCGGACGGGCTTTCGAAGGATCATACCATGAGTATTCTAGGGAAACCGACACTATGGGTAGTTTTATAAATTACGGTCCCTTTTAGTCATGGGCTGCGATAGCACACATGCTAGCCAATCAAATCGTCTGCAATTTTGCCGCCTCCGGAGAAAGGCCACCGTCGCGAATAGCAGCAAGGATGCTCAAAAGTATATTGGCCTTAACAATTGGAATAGGATTTTCGCGTGTATTGTGATAAAAACACAATGCCCTATCCAAATAATTAAGGCCCCTAAATTACACCCTTGTAATTACCCAAACAAAACCCTTAAAAAGACCCCACAATAAGGAGCTACAGGAAAGCCGATATTACAGCAGTGTTGAGTTACACAAGACTGACTGAAACCCTAGGCCCTGAGCGCAAAGCAACCTCACAGCCCTAACACCCATGAAATCCTACATCCTGCTTGGAGGGGCAGGGGACTCAGTAAGTAGGATATAAGTGGAGTTATAAGTACCCTAAATGGAGTTACCCCAATTATAACCCTACTTATAACCAACTTACTAAGTCCCCTGCCTCTCCAAGTAAACTCTAAAGCCCTCAGCAAGTAACCCTTGGACGAACCCGTAAAGAAGCCCTGAAACCCTAAACCCGTTTGGATTAGCTCGACTCCACAGCTCAAGCTTCTTTTGAAACCCGCAACCGTGAAACCTGACACTAACGGCAGGTTCAGAACAAACCAAACCGTTACCGCCATTAACCCTAAACCAAAGTTCCTAAAGAAAAGTTACAGCAACCCCAAATACAAACCCTTTAAAGCCCCATTGCGAACACCGGAATCCCCACACCTTAGGTTCAAGCCATAAGCACCAAAACTTTGAGTCCCCTCAACCCTAAACATGAAACCTTGGCATCTAAAAACCCCCTGAAACACAAACGCTAACCCAGACCCCTTAAGGGAGGATCCAAAAAGTAGATCCCTTAATGGGGGTTCCTATAACGTACCCTTAGTAGTATAGGGCCCCAAATTAGGGGATCTACTTTCTAGATCCTCCCGGGGTCTGGGAAAGAACGTAAACAAACCCTGAAGGAAACACTAAGTTTCGGCAAGCCGCGCTCCAGAGAACGAGGTCCAAGGTATTCGGCGGCTCGCACAGCTCCTAATTCAGTGCCGTTTAGGGTTTAGGGCTTAGGGTTTAGGCTCCGGGTTTAGGGTTTTGGGATGGTTACATGGGAGCTAAAGTTTGGGGAAATGCTTAATCAAAGAGGGTTCCTTTAAAGAGCTCCTTCAGGAAGTTCGGTGTTAGAATAGGAGTTAGGGTTTAAGGCTCCGCAGGAACTGAAAATGATTAAGGGCTCATTTAAGGCTTTGGGTTTAGGGCTTGCTCGTAATATAAGGGCCTGTAAGATTTCAATGGTAATCCTTGCCCCTGTTGAGAACCCTCTTCAAGAGACTATTTAGAATTGTGGGATCAAGGGTTTAGGGCTGTTGGAGCTTAGGGTTTAGGGGTTTACGGTTCAGGGTTTGGGGTTTACTGTAGGGTTTCTGACGACCCTTTACAACCGGCTAACACTCTCCCAAGGACTGCACAACCTTGCAAAACCCTTCAACACCCCTATGCCTCTGAAATGCCTATTGACACAATACAACACCTGCTAAGCCCCTTGAAAATACCTTAGAACCCGTATGAACACCCTAGAACCTAAATCCACCTAAACCCTAAACCCTAAACCCTAAACCCTTAAACCCTAAACCCTAAACTGCCGAGAGCGCCGCTGACCATTTGCATGGGCGCTCGAGGCTCCGACCCAGGCCCGCGGCCGAGCGTCCCGACAGCACGGTGAGGGAGGGTAAAGCCTCCTCCCGGTACACGAGACTGCAGTGACGCCGCCCCGCGAATGACCTCTCTGCCGTTAGGCAGTAAAGATGGACCCCAAACCCACGAGCATTGATGTCATCTGTG